>JAILYF010000160.1:0-121950 GCA_025491095.1 Brachionus asplanchnoidis
CCAAGGACTTCTTGACCGTCCCAAGGCCTTCTTGACCGTCCCAAGGACTTCTTGACCGTTAAGGACTTCTTGACCGTCCTAAGTTCTTGACCGTTCCTAAGGACTTCTTGAACCGTCCTAAGGACTTCTTGACCGTCCTAAACTTCTGACCGTCCCAAGGACTTCTTCCGTCCCAAGGACTTCTTGACCGTCCTAAGGACTTTTGACCGTCCTAAGGACTTCTTGACCGTCCCACGTACTTCTTGACCGTCCCACTTCTTGACCGTCCTAAGGACTTCTTGACCGTCCCTAAGGACTTCTTGACCGTCCCAAGACTTCTGACCGTCCCAAGACTTCTTGACCGTCCTAGGACTTCCTGACCGTCCCAAGGACTTCTTGACCGTCCTAAGGACTTCTTGACCGTCCTAAGGACTTCTGACCGTCCAAGGACTTCTTGACCGTCCTAAGGACTTCTTGACCGTCCCAAGGACTTCTTGACCGTCCTAAGGACTTCTTGACCGTCCTAAGGACTTCTTGACCGTCCTAAGGACTTCTTGACCGTCCAAGGACTTCTTGACCGTCCTAATGTTTCTGACCGTCCCAAGGACTTCTTGACCGTCCTAAGGACTTCTTGACCGTCCTAAGGACTTCTTGACCGTCCCAAGGACTTCTTGACCGTCCTAAGGACTTTTGACCGTCCTAAGGACTTCTTGACCGTCCTAAGGACTTCTTGACCGTCCTAAGGACTTCTTGACCGTCCCAAGGACTTCTTGACCGTCCTAAGGACTTCTTGACCGTCCTAAGGACTTCTTGACCGTCCTAAGGACTTCTGACCGTCCCAAGGACTTCCTGACCGTCCCAAGGACTTCTTGACCGTCCTAAGGACTTCTTGACCGTCCTAAGGACTTCTTGACCGTCCCAAGGACTTCTTGACCGTCCTAAGGACTTCTTGACCGTCCTAAGGACTTCTTGACCGTCCTAAGACTTCTTGACCGTCCTAAGGACTTCTGACCGTCCAAGGACTTCTTGACCGTCCTAAGGACTTCTTGACCGTCCTAAGGACTTCTGACCGTCCCAAGGACTTCTTGACCGTCCTAAGGACTTCTTGACCGTCCCAAGGACTTCTTGACCGTCCCAAGGACTTCTTGACCGTCCTAAGGACTTCTTGACCGTCCCAAGGACTTCTTGACCGTCCTAAGGTTCTTGACCGTCCTAAGGACTTCTTGACCGTCCTAAGACTTCTTGACCGTCCTAAGGACTTCTGCCGTCCCAAGGACTTCTTGACCGTCCAAGGACTTCTTGACCGTCCTAAGACTTCTTGACCGTCCTAAGGACTTCTTGACCGTCCCAAGGACTTCTTGACCGTCCTAAGGACTTCTTGACCGTCCTAAGGACTTCTTGACCGTCCTAAGACTTCTTGACCGTCCTAAGGACTTCTTGACCGTCCTAAGGACTTCTTACCGTCCTAAGGACTTCTTGACCGTCCCAAGGACTTCTTGACCGTCCTAAGACTTCTTGACCGTCCTAAGGACTTCTTGACCGTCCCAAGGACTTCTTGACCGTCCTAAGGACTTCTTGACCGTCCCAAGGACTTCTTGACCGTCCCAAGGACTTCTTGACCGTCCCAAGGACTTCTTGACCGTCCTAAGGACTTCTTGACCGTCCCAAGGACTTCTTGACCGTCCTAAGGTTCTTGACCGTCCCAAGACTTCTTGACCGTCCTAAGGACTTCTTGACCGTCCTAAGGCTTCTGACCGTCCCAAGGACTTCTTGACCGTAAGGACTTTTGACCGTCCTAAGGACTTCTTGACCGTCCTAAGGACTTCTTGACCGTCCTAAGGACTTCTGACCGTCCCAAGGACTTCTTGACCGTCCTAAGGACTTCTTGACCGTCCTAAGACTTCTTGACCGTCCTAAGGACTTCCTGACCGTCCCAAGGACTTCTTGACCGTCCCAAGGACTTCTTGACCGTCCTAAGGACTTCTTGACCGTCCTAAGGACTTCTTGACCGTCCCAAGGACTTCTTGACCGTCCTAAGGACTTTCTTGACCGTCCTAAGGACTTCTTGACCGTCCTAAGGACTTCTTGACCGTCCTAAGGACTTCCTGACCGTCCCAAGGACTTCTTGACCGTCCTAAACTTCTTGACCGTCCTAAGGACTTCTTGACCGTCCCAAGACTTCTTGACCGTCCTAAGGACTTCTGACCGTCCAAGGACTTCTTGACCGTCCCAAGGACTTCTTGACCGTCCCAAGGACTTCTTGACCGTCCCAAGGACTTCTTGACCGTCCTAAGGACTTCTTGACCGTCCCAAGGACTTCTTGACCGTCCTAAGGACTTCTTGACCGTCCTAAGGACTTCTGACCGTCCCAAGGACTTCTTGACCGTCCTAAGGACTTCTTGACCGTCCCAAGGACTTCTTGACCGTCCTAAGGACTTCTTGACCGTCCAAGGACTTCTTGACCGTCCTAAGGACTTCTTGACCGTCCCAAGGACTTCTTGACCGTCCTAAGGACTTCTTGACCGTCCAAGGACTTCTTGACCGTCCTAAACTTCTTGACCGTCCTAAGGACTTCCTCCCGTCCCAAGGACTTCTTGACCGTCCCAAGGACTTCTTGACCGTCCCAAGGACTTCTTGACCGTCCCAAGGACTTCTTGACCGTCCTAAGGACTTCTTGACCGTCCTAAGGACTTCTTGACCGTCCCAAGGACTTCTTGACCGTCCTAAGGACTTCTTGACCGTCCTAAGGACTTCTTGACCGTCCTAAGGACTTCTTGACCGTCCTAAGGACTTCCTTGACCGTCCAAGGACTTCTTGACCGTCCTAAGGACTTCTTGACCGTCCTAAGGACTTCTGACCGTCCCAAGACTTCTTGACCGTCCTAAGGACTTCCTGACCGTCCAAGGACTTCTTGACCGTCCAAGGACTTCTTGACCGTCCCAAGGACTTCTTGACCGTCCCAAGGACTTCTTGACCGTCCTAAACTTCTTGACCGTCCCAAGGACTTCTTGACCGTCCTAAGACTTCTTTACCGTCCTAAGGACTTCCTGACCGTCCCAAGGACTTCTTGACCGTCCCTAAGACTTCCTGACCGTCCCAAGGACTTCTTGACCGTCCCAAGGACTTCTTGACCGTCCCAAGGACTTCTTGACCGTCCTAAGGACTTCTTGACCGTCCTAAGGACTTCCTGACCGTCCCAAGGACTTCTTGACCGTCCTAAGGACTTCTTGACCGTCCTAAGGACTTCTTGACCGTCCCAAGGACTTCTTGACCGTCCTAAGGACTTCTTGACCGTCCTAAGGACTTCTTGACCGTCCCAAGGACTTCTTGACGTCCTAAGCTTCCTGACCGTCCAAGGACTTCTTGACCGTCCTAAGACTTCTTTACCGTCCTAAGGACTTCCTGACCGTCCCAAGGACTTCTTGACCGTCCTAAGGACTTCTTGACCGTCCAAGGACTTCTTGACCGTCCCAAGGACTTCTTGACCGTCCCAAGGACTTCTTGACCGTCCCAAGGACTTCTTGACCGTCCTAAGGTTCTTGACCGTCCTAAGGACTTCTTGACCGTCCTAAGACTTCTTGTCCGTCCTAAGGACTTCCTGCCGTCCCAAGGACTTCCTGACCGTCCCAAGGACTTCTTGACCGTCCTAAGGACTTCTTGACCGTCCTAAGGACTTCTTGACCGTCCCAAGGACTTCTTGACCGTCCTAAGGACTTCTTGACCGTCCTAAGGACTTCTTGACCGTCCTAAGGACTTCTTGACCGTCCTAAGGACTTCTTGACCGTCCTAAGGACTTCTTACCGTCCTAAGGACTTCCTGACCGTCCAAGGACTTCTTGACCGTCCTAAGACTTCTTACCGTCCTAAGGACTTCTGACCGTCCAAGGACTTCTTGACCGTCCTAAGGACTTCTTGACCGTCCCAAGGACTCTTGACCGTCCCAAGGACTTCTTGACCGTCCCAAGGACTTCTTGACCGTCTAAGGACTTCTTGACCGTCCCAAGGACTTCTTGACCGTCCTAAGGTTTTCTTGACCGTCCCAAGGACTTCTTGACCGTCCTAAGGACTTCTTGACCGTCCTAAGGTCTTCCTGACCGTCCCAAGGACTTCTTGACCGAATTAAGGACTTTTTGACCGTCCTAAGGACTTCTTGACCGTCCTAAGGTCTTCCTGACCGTCCCAAGGACTTCTTGACCGAATTAAGGACTTTTTGACCATCCTAAGGACTTCTTGACCGTCCTAAGGACTTCTTGACCGTCCTAAGGACTTCCTGACCGTCCCAAGTACTTCTTGACCGTCCTAAGGACTTCTTGACCGTCCTAAGAACTTCTTGTCCGTCCTAAGGACTTCCTGCTGTCCCAGGACTTCCTGCCCCCGTCCCCAAGGACTCTTGACCGTCCTAAGGACTTCCTGACCGTCTTAAGGACTTCTTGACCGTCCCCAAGGACTTCTTGACCGTCCTAAGGACTTCTTGACCGTCCTAAGGACTTCTTGACCGTCCTAAGGACTTCTTTACCGTCCTAGGACTTCCTGACCGTACCAAGGACTTCTTGACCGTCCTAAAGACTTCTTTAACCGTCCTAAGGACTTCCTGACCGTCCCAAGAACTTCTTGACCGTCCTAAGGACTTCCTGACCGTTCCAAGGACTTCTTGACCGTCCCAAGGACTTCTTGACCGTCCCAAGGACTTCTTGACCGTCCAAGGACTTCTTGACCGTCCTAAAAATCTTCTTGACCGTCCCAAGGACTTCTTGACCGTCCTAAAGACTTCTTTACCGTCCTAAGGACTTCCTGACCGTCCCAAGGACTTCTTGACCGTCCTAAGGACTTCCTGACCGTCCCAAGGACTTCTTGACCGTCCCCAAGGACTTCTTGACCGTCCCAAGGACTTCTTGACCGTCCCAAGGACTTCTTGACCGTCCCAAGGACTTCTTGACCGTCCTAAGGTTTTCTTGACCGTCCCAAGGACTTCTTGCCGTCCTAAGGACTTCTTGACCGTCCTAAGGACTTCCTGACCGTCCCAAGGACTTCTTGACCTCCCAAGGACTTCTTGACCTTGACCGTCCCAAGGACTTCTTGACCGTCCCAAGGACTTCTTGACCGTCCTAAGGACTTCCTGACCGTCTTAAGGACTTCTTGACCGTCCCAAGGACTTCTTGACCGTCCTAAGGACTTCTTGACCGTCCTAAGGACTTCTTGACCGTCCTAAGGACTTCTTTACCGTCCTAAGGACTTCCTGACCGTACCAAGGACTTCTTGACCGTCCTAAAGACCTCTTTGACCGTCCTAAGGACTTCCTGACCGTCCCAAGACTTCTTGACCGTCCTAAGGACTTCCTGACCGTTCCAAGGACTTCTTGACCGTCCCAAGGACTTCTTGACCGTCCCAAGGACTTCTTGACCGTCCCAAGGACTTCTTGACCGTCCTAAAATCTTCTTGACCGTCCCAAGGACTTCTTGACCGTCCTAAAGACTTCTTTACCGTCCTAAGGACTTCCTGACCGTCCCAAGGACTTCTTGACCGTCCTAAGGACTTCCTGACCGTCCCAAGGACTTCTTGACCGTCCCAAGGACTTCTTGACCGTCCCAAGGACTTCTTGACCGTCCCAAGGACTTCTTGACCGTCCCAAGGACTTCTTGACCGTCCTAAGGTTTTCTTGACCGTCCCAAGGACTTCTTGACCGTCCTAAGGACTTCTTGACCGTCCTAAGGACTTCCTGACCGTCCCAAGGACTTCTTGACCGTCCCAAGGACTTCTTGACCGTCCCAAGGACTTCTTGACCGTCCCAAGGACTTCTTGACCGTCCCAAGGACTTCTTGACCGTCCTAAGGTTTTCGTGACCGTCCCAAGGACTTCTTGACCGTCCTAAGGACTTCTTGACCGTCCTAAGGTCTTCCTGACCGTCCCAAGGACTTCTTGACCGAATTAAGGACTTTTTGACCATCCTAGGACTTCTTGACCGTCCTAAGATCTTGACCGTCCTAAGGGACTTCCTGACCGTCCTAAGGACTTCCTTGACCGTCCTAAGGACTTCTTGACCGTCCTAAGGAACTTCTTGATCCGTCCCTAAGGAACTTCTTGTCCGTCCCAAGGACTTCCTGCCCGTCCCAAGGGACATCTTGACCGTCCTAAGGACTTCTTGACCGTCCTAAGGACTTCTTGACAGTCCCAAGGACTTCTTGACCGTCCTAAGGACTTCTTGACCGTCCTAAGGACTTCTTGACCGTCCTAAGGACTTCTTTACCGTCCTAAGGACTTCCTGACCGTACCAAGGACTTCTTGACCGTCCTAAAGACTTCTTTACCGTCCTAAGGACTTCCTGACCGTCCCAAGGACTTCTTGACCGTCCTATGGACTTCCTGACCGTTCCAAGGACTTCTTGACCGTCCCAAGGACTTCTTGACCGTCCCAAGGACTTCTTGACCGTCCCAAGGACTTCTTGACCGTCCCAAGGACTTCTTGACCGTCCCAAGGACTTCTTGACCGTCCTAAGGTTTTCTTGACCGTCCCAAGGACTTCTTGACCGTCCTAAGGACTTCTTGACCGTCCTAAGGACTTCTTTACCGTCCTAAGGACTTCCTGACCGTCCCAAGGACTTCTTGACCGTCCTAAGGACTTCCTGACCGTCCCAAGGACTTCTTGACCGTCCCAAGGACTTCTTGACCGTCCCAAGGACTTCTTGACCGTCCTAAGGTTTTCTTTACCGTCCCAAGGACTTCTTGACCGTCCTAAGGACTTCTTGACCGTCCTAAAGTCTTCCTGACCGTCCCAAGGACTTCTTGACCGTCCTAAGGACTTCCTGACCGTCCCAAGGACTTCTTGACCGTCCTAAGGACTTCTTTACCGTCCTAAGGACTTCCTGACCGTCCCAAGGACTTCTTGACCGTCTTAAGGACTCTTTGACCGTTCCAAGGACTTCTTGACCGTCCTAAGGACTTCTTGACCGTCCCAAGGACTTCTTGACCGTCCTAAAGACTTCTTTACCGTCCTAAGGACTTCCTGACCGTCCCAAGGACTTCTTGACCGTCCTAAGGACTTCCTGACCGTCCCAAGGACTTCTTGACCGTCCTAAGGACTTCTTGACCGTCCCAAGGACTTCTTGACCGTCCCAAAGACTTCTTGACCGTCCTAAGGTTTTCTTGACCGTCCCAAGGACTTCTTGACCGTCCTAAGGACTTCTTGACCGTCCTAAGGTCTTCCTGACCGTCCCAATGACTTTTTGACCATCCTAAGGACTTCTTGACCATCCTAAGGACTTCTTGACCGTCCTAAGGACTTCTTGACCGTCCTAAGGACTTCCTGACCGTCCCAAGGACTTCTTGACCGTCCCAAGGACTTCCTGACCGTCCCAAGGACTTCTTGACCGTCCTAAGGACTCTTTGACCGTTCCAAGGACTTCTTGACCGTCCTAAGGACTTCTTGACCGTCCTAAGGACTTCTTGACCGTCCTAAGGACTTCTTTACCGTCCTAAGGACTTCCTGACCGTCCCAAGGACTTCTTGACCGTCCTAAGGACTCTTTGACCGTTCCAAGGACTTCTTGACCGTCCTAAGGACTTCTTGACCGTCCCAAGGACTTCTTTACCGTCCTAAGGACTTCCTGACCGTACCAAGGACTTCTTGACCGTCCTAAAGACTTCTTTACCGTCCTAAGGACTTCCTGACCGTCCCAAGGACTTCTTGACCGTCCTATGGACTTCCTGACCGTTCCAAGGACTTCTTGACCGTCCCAAGGACTTCTTGACCGTCCTAAGGACTTCCTGACCGTCCCAAGGACTTCTTGACCGTCCCAAGGACTTCCTGACCGTCCCAAGGACTTCTTGACCGTCCTAAGGACTCTTTGACCGTTCCAAGGACTTCTTGACCGTCCTAAGGACTTCTTGACCGTCCTAAGGACTTCTTGACCGTCCTAAGGACTTCTTTACCGTCCTAAGGACTTCCTGACCGTCCCAAGGACTTCTTGACCGTCCTAAGGACTCTTTGACCGTTCCAAGGACTTCTTGACCGTCCTAAGGACTTCTTGACCGTCCCAAGGACTTCTTTACCGTCCTAAGGACTTCCTGACCGTACCAAGGACTTCTTGACCGTCCTAAAGACTTCTTTACCGTCCTAAGGACTTCCTGACCGTCCCAAGGACTTCTTGACCGTCCTATGGACTTCCTGACCGTTCCAAGGACTTCTTGACCGTCCCAAGGACTTCTTGACCGTCCCAAGGACTTCTTGACCGTCCTAAGGTTTTCTTTACCGTCCCAAGGACTTCTTGACCGTCCTAAGGACTTCTTGACCGTCCTAAAGTCTTCCTGACCGTCCCAAGGACTTCTTGACCGTCCTAAGGACTTCCTGACCGTCCCAAGGACTTCTTGACCGTCCTAAGGACTTCTTTACCGTCCTAAGGACTTCCTGACCGTCCCAAGGACTTCTTGACCGTCTTAAGGACTCTTTGACCGTTCCAAGGACTTCTTGACCGTCCTAAGGACTTCTTGACCGTCCCAAGGACTTCTTGACCGTCCTAAAGACTTCTTTACCGTCCTAAGGACTTCCTGACCGTCCCAAGGACTTCTTGACCGTCCTAAGGACTTCCTGACCGTCCCAAGGACTTCTTGACCGTCCTAAGGACTTCTTGACCGTCCCAAGGACTTCTTGACCGTCCCAAGACTTCTTGACCGTCCTAAGGTTTTCTTGACCGTCCCAAGGACTTCTTGACCGTCCTAAGGACTTCTTGACCGTCCTAAGGTCTTCCTGACCGTCCCAAGGACTTTTTGACCATCCTAAGGACTTCTTGACCATCCTAAGGACTTCTTGACCGTCCTAAGGACTTCTTGACCGTCCTAAGGACTTCCTGACCGTCCCAAGGACTTCTTGACCGTCCCAAGGACTTCCTGACCGTCCCAAGGACTTCTTGACCGTCCTAAGGACTCTTTGACCGTTCCAAGGACTTCTTGACCGTCCTAAGGACTTCTTGACCGTCCTAAGGACTTCTTGACCGTCCTAAGGACTTCTTTACCGTCCTAAGGACTTCCTGACCGTCCCAAGGACTTCTTGACCGTCCTAAGGACTCTTTGACCGTTCCAAGGACTTCTTGACCGTCCTAAGGACTTCTTGACCGTCCCAAGGACTTCTTGACCGTCCTAAGGACTTCTTGACCGTCCTAAGGTCTTCCTGACCGTCCCAAGGACTTCTTGACCGTTCTAAGGACTTTTTGACTATCCTAAGGACTTCCTGACCGTCCCAAGGACTTCTTTACCGTCCTAAGTACTTCTTGACCGTCCTAAGGACTTCTTAACCGTCCCAATGACTTCTTGACCGTCCTAAGGTTTTCTTGACCGTCCCAAGGACTTCTTGACCGTCCTAAGGTTTTCTTGACCGTCCCAAGGACTTCTTGACCGTCCTAAGGACTTCTTGAGCGTCCTAAGGTCTTCCTGACATTCCCAAGGACTTCTTGACCGAATTAAGGACTTTTTGACCATCCTAAGGACTTCTTGACCGTCCTAAGGACTTCTTGACCGTCCTTAGGACTTCCTGACCGTCCCAAGGACTTCTTGACCGTCATAAGGACTTCTTGACCGTCCAAAGAACTTCTTGACCGTTCTAAGGACTTTTTGACTATCCTAAGGACTTCCTGACCGTCCCAAGGACTTCTTTACCGTCCTAAGTACTTCTTGACCGTCCTAAGGACTTCTTAACCGTCCCAAGGACTTCTTGACCGTCCTAAGGACTTCTTAACCGTCCCAAGGACTTCTTGACCGTCCTAAGGTTTTCTTGACCGTCCCAAGGACTTCTTGACCGTCCTAAGGACTTCCTGACCGTCCCAAGGACTTCTTGACCGTCCTATGGACTCTTTGACCGTTCCAAGGACTTCTTGACCGTCCTAAGGACTTCTTGACCGTCCCAAGGACTTCTTGACCGTCCTAAGGACTTCTTGACCGTCCTAAGGTCTTCCTGACCGTCCCAAGGACTTCTTGACCGTTCTAAGGACTTTTTGACTATCCTAAGGACTTCCTGACCGTCCCAAGGACTTCTTTACCGTCCTAAGTACTTCTTGACCGTCCTAAGGACTTCTTAACCGTCCCAATGACTTCTTGACCGTCCTAAGGTTTTCTTGACCGTCCCAAGGACTTCTTGACCGTCCTAAGGTTTTCTTGACCGTCCCAAGGACTTCTTGACCGTCCTAAGGACTTCTTGAGCGTCCTAAGGTCTTCCTGACATTCCCAAGGACTTCTTGACCGAATTAAGGACTTTTTGACCATCCTAAGGACTTCTTGACCGTCCTAAGGACTTCTTGACCGTCCTTAGGACTTCCTGACCGTCCCAAGGACTTCTTGACCGTCATAAGGACTTCTTGACCGTCCAAAGAACTTCTTGACCGTTCTAAGGACTTTTTGACTATCCTAAGGACTTCCTGACCGTCCCAAGGACTTCTTTACCGTCCTAAGTACTTCTTGACCGTCCTAAGGACTTCTTAACCGTCCCAAGGACTTCTTGACCGTCCTAAGGACTTCTTAACCGTCCCAAGGACTTCTTGACCGTCCTAAGGTTTTCTTGACCGTCCCAAGGACTTCTTGACCGTCCTAAGGACTTCTTGACCGTCCTAAGGTCTTCCTGACATTCCCAAGGGCTTCTTGACCGAATTAAGGACTTTTTGACCATCCTAAGGACTTCTTGACCGTCCTAAGGACTTTTTGACCGTCCTTAGGACTTCCTGACCGTCCCAAGGACTTCTTGACCGTCCTAAGGACTTCTTGACCGTCCTAAGAACTTCTTGTCCGTCCTAAGGACTTCCTGCGGTCCCAAGGACTTCCTGCCCGTCCCAAGGACTTCTTGACCGTCCTAAGGACTTCTTGACCGTCCTAAGGACTTCTTGACCGTCCCAAGGACTTCTTGACCGTCCTAAGTACTTCTTGATCGTCCTAAGGACTTCTTGACCGTCCTAAGGACTTCTTTACCGTCCTAAGGTCTTCCTGACCGTCCCAAGGACTTCTTGACCGTTCTAAGGACTTTTTGACTATCCTAAGGACTTCCTGACCGTCCCAAGGACTTCCTGACCGTCCCAAGGACTTCTTGACCGTCCTAAGGACTTCTTGACCGTCCTAAGAACTTCTTGTCCGTCCTAGGGACTTCCTGCGGTCCCAAGGACTTCCTGCCCGTCCCAAGGACTTCTTGACCGTCCTTAGGACTTCTTGACCGTCCTAAGGACTTCTTGACCGTCCCAAGGACTTCTTGACCGTCCTAAGGACTTCTTGACCGTCCTAAGGACTTCTTGACCGTCCTAAGGACTTCTTTACCGTCCTAAGGACTTCCTGACCGTCCCAAGGACTTCTTGACCGAATTAAGGACTTTTTGACCATCCTAAGGACTTCTTGACCGTCCTAAGGACTTCTTGACCGTCCTAAGGACTTCCTGACCGTCCCAAGGACTTCTTGACCGTCCTAAGGACTTCTTGACCGTCCTAAGAACTTCTTGTCCGTCCCAAGGACTTCCTGCGGTCCCAAGGACTTCCTGCCCGTCCCAAGGACATCTTGACCGTCCTAAGGACTTCTTGACCGTCCTAAGGACTTCTTGACCGTCCCAAGGACTTCTTGACTGTCCTAAGGACTTCTTGACCGTCCTAAGAACTTCTTGTCCGTCCTAAGGACTTCCTGCGGTCCCAAGGACTTCCTGCCCGTCCCAAGGACTTCTTGACCGTCCTAAGGACTTCTTGACCGTCCTAAGGACTTCTTGACCGTCCTAAGGACTTCTTGACCGTCCTAAGGACTTCTTGACCGTCCTAAGGACTTCTTGACCGTCCTAAGGACTTCTTTACCGTCCTAAGGACTTCCTGACCGTCCCAAGGACTTCTTGACCGAATTAAGGACTTTTTGACCATCCTAAGGACTTCTTGACCGTCCTAAGGACTTCTTGACCGTCCTAAGGACTTCCTGACCGTCCCAAGGACTTCTTGACCGTCCTAAGGACTTCTTGACCGTCCTAAGGACTTCCTGACCGTCCCAAGGACTTCTTGACCGTCCTAAGGACTTCTTGACCGTCCTAAGAACTTCTTGTCCGTCCCAAGGACTTCCTGCGGTCCCAAGGACTTCCTGCCCGTCCCAAGGACATCTTGACCGTCCTAAGGACTTCTTGACCGTCCTAAGGACTTCTTGACCGTCCCAAGGACTTCTTGACTGTCCTAAGGACTTCTTGACCGTCCTAAGAACTTCTTGTCCGTCCTAAGGACTTCCTGCGGTCCCAAGGACTTCCTGCCCGTCCCAAGGACTTCTTGACCGTCCTAAGGACTTCTTGACCGTCCTAAGGACTTCTTGACCGTCCCAAGGACTTCTTGACCGTCCTAAGGACTTCTTGACCGTCCTAAGGACTTCTTGACCGTCCTAAGGACTTCTTTACCGTCCTAAGGACTTCCTGACCGTCCCAAGGACTTCTTGACCGAATTAAGGACTTTTTGACCATCCTAAGGACTTCTTGACCGTCCTAAGGACTTCTTGACCGTCCTAAGGACTTCCTGACCGTCCCAAGGACTTCTTGACCGTCCTAAGGACTTCTTGACCGTCCTAAGAACTTCTTGTCCGTCCCAAGGACTTCCTGCGGTCCCAAGGACTTCCTGCCCGTCCCAAGGACATCTTGACCGTCCTAAGGACTTCTTGACCGTCCTAAGGACTTCTTGACCGTCCCAAGGACTTCTTGACCGTCCTAAGGACTTCTTGACCGTCCTAAGGACTTCTTGACCGTCCTAAGGACTTCTTGACCGTCCTAAGGACTTCTTGACCGTCCTAAGGACTTCTTTACCGTCCTAAGGACTTCCTGACCGTCCCAAGGACTTCTTGACCGAATTAAGGACTTTTTGACCATCCTAAGGACTTCTTGACAGTCCTAAGGACTTCTTGACCGTCCTAAGGACTTCCTGACCGTCCCAAGGACTTCTTGACCGTCCTAAGGACTTCTTGACCGTCCTAAGAACTTCTTGTCCGTCCCAAGGACTTCCTGCGGTCCCAAGGACTTCCTGACCGTCCCAAGGACTTCTTGACCGTCCTAAGGACTTCCTGACCGTTCCAAGGACTTCTTGACCGTCCCAAGGACTTCTTGACCGTCCCAAGGACTTCTTGACCGTCCCAAGGACTTCTTGACCGTCCTAAGGTTTTCTTTACCGTCCCAAGGACTTCTTGACCGTCCTAAGGACTTCTTGACCGTCCTAAAGTCTTCCTGACCGTCCCAAGGACTTCTTGACCGTCCTAAGGACTTCCTGACCGTCCCAAGGACTTCTTGACCGTCCTAAGGACTTCTTTACCGTCCTAAGGACTTCCTGACCGTCCCAAGGACTTCTTGACCGTCTTAAGGACTCTTTGACCGTTCCAAGGACTTCTTGACCATCCTAAGGACTTCTTGACCGTCCTAAGGACTTCTTGACCGTCCTAAGGACTTCCTGACCGTCCCAAGGACTTCTTGACCGTCCCAAGGACTTCTTGACCGTCCCAAGGACTTCTTGACCGTCCCAAGGACTTCTTGACCGTCCCAAGGACTTCTTGACCGTCCCAAGGACTTCTTGACCGTCATTAGGACTTTTTTACCGTCCTAAGGACTTCCTGACCGTCCCAAGGACTTCTTGACCGTCCTAAGGACTCTTTGACCGTTCCAAGGACTTCTTGACCGTCCTAAGGACTTCTTGACCGTCCTAAGGATTTCTTGACCGTCCTAAGGACTTCTTTACCGTCCTAAGGACTTCCTGACCGTCCCAAGGACTTCTTGACCGTCCTAAGGACTCTTTGACCGTTCCAAGGACTTCTTGACCGTCCTAAGGACTTCTTGACCGTCCTAAGGACTTCTTGACCGTCCCAAGGACTTCTTGACCGTCCTAAGGACTTCTTGACCGTCCTAAGGTCTTCCTGACCGTCCCAAGGACTTCTTGACCGTTCTAAGGACTTTTTGACTATCCTAATGACTTCCTGACCGTCCCAAGGACTTCTTTACCGTCCTAAGTACTTCTTGACCGTCCTAAGGACTTCTCAACCGTCCAAAGGACTTCTTGACCGTCCTAAGGTTTTCTTGACCGTCCCAAGGACTTCTTGACCGTCCTAAGGTTTTCTTGACCGTCCCAAGGACTTCTTGACGTCCTAAGGACTTCTTGACCGTCCTAAGGTCTTCCTGACATTCCCAAGGACTTCTTGACCGAATTAAGGACTTTTTGACCATTCTAAGGACTTCTTGACCGTCCTAAGGACTTCTTGACCGTCCTTAGGACTTCCTGACCGTCCCAAGGACTTCTTGACCGTCATAAGGACTTCTTGACCGTCCAAAGAACTTCTTGACCGTCATTAGGACTTTTTTACCGTCCTAAGGACTTCCTGACCGTCCCAAGGACTTCTTGACCGTCCTAAGGACTCTTTGACCGTTCCAAGGACTTCTTGACCGTCCTAAGGACTTCTTGACCGTCCTAAGGATTTCTTGACCGTCCTAAGGACTTCTTTACCGTCCTAAGGACTTCCTGACCGTCCTAAGGTCTTCCTGACCGTCCCAAGGACTTCTTGACCGTTCTAAGGACTTTTTGACTATCCTAAGGGCTTCCTGACCGTCCCAAGGACTTCTTTACCGTCCTAAGTACTTCTTGACCGTCCTAAGGACTTCTTAACCGTCCCAAGGACTTCTTGACCGTCGTAAGGTTTTCTTGACCGTCCCAAGGACTTCTTGACCGTCCTAAGGACTTCTTGACCGTCCTAAAGTCTTCCTGACATTCCCAAGGACTTCTTGACCGAATTAAGGACTTTTTGACCATCCTAAGGACTTCTTGACCGTCCTAAGGACTTTTTGACCGTCCTTAGGACTTCCTGACCGTCCCAAGGACTTCTTGACCGTCCTAAGGACTTCTTGACCGTCCTAAGAACTTCTTGTCCGTCCTAAGGACTTCCTGCGGTCCCAAGGACTTCCTGCCCGTCCCAAGGACTTCTTGACCGTCCTAAGGACTTCTTGACCGTCCTAAGGACTTCTTGACCGTCCCAAGGACTTCTTGACCGTCCTAAGGACTTCTTGACCGTCCTAAGGACTTCTTGACCGTCCTAAGGACTTCTTTACCGTCCTAAGGACTTCCTGACCGTCCCAAGGACTTCTTGACCGAATTAAGGACTTTTTGACCATCCTAAGGACTTCTTGACCGTCCTAAGGACTTCTTGACCGTCCTAAGGACTTCCTGACCGTCCCAAGGACTTCTTGACCGTACTAAGGACTTCTTGACCGTCCTAAGAACTTCTTGTCCGTCCCAAGGACTTTCTGCGGTCCCAAGGACTTCCTGCCCGTCCCAAGGACATCTTGACCGTCCTAAGGACTTCTTGACCGTCCTAAGGACTTCTTGACCGTCCCAAGGACTTCTTGACCGTCCTAAGGACTTCTTGACCGTCCTAAGGACTTCTTGACCGTCCTAAGGACTTCTTGACCGTCCTAAGGACTTCTTGACCGTCCTAAGGACTTCTTTACCGTCCTAAGGACTTCCTGACCGTCCCAAGGACTTCTTGACCGAATTAAGGACTTTTTCACCAGCCTAAGGACTTCTTGACCGTCCTAAGGACTTCTTGACCGTCCTAAGGACTTCCTGACCGTCCCAAGGACTTCTTGACCGTCCTAAGGACTTCTTGACCGTCCTAAGAACTTCTTGTCCGTCCCAAGGACTTCCTGCGGTCCCAAGGACTTCCTGCCCGTCCCAAGGACATCTTGACCGTCCTAAGGACTTCTTGACCGTCCTAAGGACTTCTTGACCGTCCCAAGGACTTCTTGACCGTCCTAAGGACTTCTTGACCGTCCCAAGGACTTCTTGACCGTCCTAAGGACTTCTTGACCGTCCTAAGGACTTCTTGACCGTCCTAAGGACTTCTTTACCGTCCTAAGGACTTCCTGACCGTCCCAAGGACTTCTTGACCGAATTAAGGACTTTTTGACCATCCTAAGGACTTCTTGACCGTCCTAAGGACTTCTTGACCGTCCTAAGGACTTCCTGACCGTCCCAAGGACTTCTTGACCGTCCTAAGGACTTCTTGACCGTCCTAAGAACTTCTTGTCCGTCCCAAGGACTTCCTGCGGTCCCAAGGACTTCCTGCCCGTCCCAAGGACATCTTGACCGTCCTAAGGACTTCTTGACCGTCCTAAGGACTTCTTGACCGTCCTAAGGACTTCTTGACCGTCCTAAGGACTTCTTGACCGTCCTAAGGACTTCTTGACCGTCCTAAGGACTTCTTGACCGTACCAATGACTTCTTGACCGTCCTAAAGACTTCTTTACCGTCCTAAGGACTTCCTGACCGTCCCAAGGACTTCTTGACCGTCCTAAGGACTTCTTGACCGTACCAATGACTTCTTGACCGTCCTAAAGACTTCTTTACCGTCCTAAGGACTTCCTGACCGTCCCAAGGACTTCTTGACCGTCCTAAGGACTTCCTGACCGTTCCAAGGACTTCTTGACCGTCCCAAGGACTTCTTGACCGTCCTAAGGACTTCTTGACCGTCCTAAAGTCTTCCTGACCGTCCCAAGGACTTCTTGACCGTCCTAAGGACTTTTTGACCATCCTAAGGACTTCTTGACCGTCCTAAGGACTTCTTGACCGTCCTAAGGACTTCCTGACCGTCCCAAGGACTTCTTGACCGTCCTAAGGACTTCTTGACCGTCCTAAGAACTTCTTGTCCGTCCCAAGGACTTCCTGCGGTCCCAAGGACTTCCTGCCCGTCCCAAGGACATCTTGACCGTCCTAAGGACTTCTTGACCGTCCTAAGGACTTCTTGACCGTCCTAAGAACTTCTTGTCCGTCCCAAGGACTTCCTGCGGTCCCAAGGACTTCCTGCCCGTCCAAAGGACATCTTGACCGTCCTAAGGACTTCTTGACCGTCCTAAGGACTTCTTGACCGTCCTAAGGACTTCTTGACCGTCCTAAGGACTTCTTGACCGTCCTAAGGACTTCTTGACCGTCCTAAGGACTTCTTGACCGTCCTAAGGACTTCTTGACCGTACCAAGGACTTCTTGACCGTCCTAAAGACTTCTTTACCGTCCTAAGGACTTCCTGACCGTCCCAAGGACTTCTTGACCGTCCTAAGGACTTCCTGACCGTTCCAAGGACTTCTTGACCGTCCCAAGGACTTCTTGACCGTCCTTAGGTTTTCTTTACCGTCCCAAGGACTTCTTGACCGTCCTAAGGACTTCTTGACCGTCCTAAGGTCTTCCTGACCGTCCCAAGGACTTCTTGACCGTCCTAAGGACTTTTTGACCATCCTAAGGACTTCTTGACCGTCCTAAGGACTTCTTGACCGTCCTAAGGACTTCCTGACCGTCCCAAGGACTTCTTGACCGTCCTAAGGACTTCTTGACCGTCCTAAGAACTTCTTGTCCGTCCCAAGGACTTCCTGCGGTCCCAAGGACTTCCTGCCCGTCCCAAGGACATCTTGACCGTCCTAAGGACTTCTTGACCGTCCTAAGGACTTCTTGACCGTCCTAAGGACTTCTTGACCGTCCTAAGGACTTCTTGACCGTCCTAAGGACTTCTTGACCGTACCAATGACTTCTTGACCGTACCAATGACTTCTTGACCGTCCTAAGGACTTCCTGACCGTCCCAAGGACTTCTTGACCGTCCTAAGGACTACCTGACCGTTCCAAGGACTTCTTGACCGTCCCAAGGACTTCTTGACCGTCCCAAGGACTTCTTGACCGTCCCAAGGACTTCTTGACCGTCCTTAGGTTTTCTTTACCGTCCCAAGGACTTCTTGACCGTCCCAAGGACTTCTTGACCGTCCTAAAGTCTTCCTGACCGTCCCAAGGACTTCTTGACCGTCCTAAGGACTTTTTGACCATCCTAAGGACTTCTTGACCGTCCTAAGGACTTCTTGACCGTCCTAAGGACTTCCTGACCGTCCCAAGGACTTCTTGACCGTCCTAAGGACTTCTTGACCGTCCTAAGAACTTCTTGTCCGTCCTAAGGAATTCCTGCGGTCCCAAGGACTTCTTGACCTTCCTAAGGACTTCTTGACCGTCCTAAGGTCTTCCTGACCGTCCCAAGGACTTCTTGACCGTTCTAAGGACTTTTTGACTATCCTAAGGACTTCCTGACCGTCCCAAGGACTTCTTTACCGTCCCAAGGACTTCTTTACCGTCCTAAGTACTTCTTGACCGTCCTAAGGACTTCTTAACCGTCATAAGGACTTCTTGACCGTCCTAAGGACTTCTTTACCGTCCTAAGGACTTCTTGTCCGTCCTAAGGACTTCCTGCGGTCTCAAGGACTTCCTGCCCGTCATAAGGACTTCTTGATCGTCCTAAGGTCTTCCTGACCGTCCCAAGGACTTCTTGACCGTCCTATGGACTTTTTGACCATCCTAAGGACTTCTTGACCGTCCTAAGGACTTCTTGACGGTGTTCGGCAAAGTCATTACAATTGCTGGGCAAGGTCATTACAATTGTCGGGCAAAGTCATTTTTAGTGGTCGGATAAGTGATTTCAATTGTTAGGCAAAGTTATTACATTTGTTGTGAAAAGTCATAACAATTATTGGGCAAAGTAATTTTTAGAGGTCTGATAAGTGATTAACGGTGTTCGGCAAATCATTACAATTGTTGGGCAAAGTCATTACATTTGTTGGGCAAAGTGATTTTTAGAGGTCGGATAAGTGATTAACAGTAATTGGCAAAGTCATTACAATTGTTGAACACAGTCATTTATAGGGGTCGGATAAGTAATTACAATAGTTTTGCAAAGTCTTTACAATTGTTAGGCAAAATCATTTTTAGCGGTCAGATAAGCCATAAACAGAGGTGGGCAAATTTATTACAATTTTTGGGGTAAGTCATTACAATTGTTGGGCAAAGTCATTTCTATAGGTCAGATAAGTGATTAACAGTGGTTGGCAAAGTCATTACAATTGTTGAACAAAGTCATTTCAATTGCTGGGCAAAGTCATTATTAAGGGTCAGATAAGTGATTAACAGTGGTCGGCAAAGTCATTTCAATCGTTGGGCAAAGTCATTAAAATTGGTGGGAAAAGTCATTTTTAGAGGTCGAATAAGTGTTAAACAGAGTTTTGCAAAATTATTACAATTTTTGGGCAGAGTCATTACAATTGTTTTGCAAAGTCACTTCTATAGGTCAGATAAGTGATTAACAGTGGTTTGCAAAGTCATTACAATTGCTGGGCAAAGACATTATAAGAGGTCGGAAAACTGATTTTTATTTGTTGGCAAAGTCATTACATTTGTTATGCAAAGTCATTTTTAGTGTTCGGATTAGTGATAAATAGAGTTTGGCAAAGTCATTACAATTGTTGGGCAAAGTCATTTCTATAGGTCAGATAAGTGATTAACAGTGGTTTGCAAAGTCATTACAATTGCTGGGCAAAGACATTATAAGAGGTCGGAAAACTGATTTTTATTTGTTGGTAAAGTCATTACAATTGTTATGCAAAGTCATTTCTATAGGTCAGATAAGTGATTAACAGTGGTCGGCAAATTCATTACAATTGTTGAACAAAGTCATTACAATTGTTGGGCAAAGTTATTTTTAGAGGTCAGATAAGTGATTAACAGTGGTTTGCAAAGTCATTACAATTCCTGGGCAAAGACATTATAAGAGGTCGGAAAACTGATTTTTATTTGTTGGCAAAGTCATTACAATTGTTGAACAAAGTCATTACAATAGTTGGGCAAAGTTATTTTTAGAGGTCAGATTAGTGATTAACAGTGGTTAGCAAAGTCATTTCAATCGTTGGGCAAAGTCATTAAAATTGTTGGGAAAAGTCATTTTTAGAGGTCGGATAAGTCATGACAAGTGTTTTGCAAAGTCATTCCAATTTTTAGGCAAAGTCATTTTTAGAGGTCGAATAAGTAATAAACAGAGTTTTGCAAAGTTATTATAATTTTTGGGCAGAGTCATTACATTTGTTATGCAAAGTCATTTTTAGTGTTCGGATTAGTGATAAACAGAGGTTGGCAAAGTCATTACAATTGCTAGGCAAAGTCATTTTTAGAGGTCAGATAAGTGATTAACAGTGGTTGGCAAAGTTATTACAATTGTTGAACAAAGTCATTACAATTGTTGGGCAAAGTTATTTTTAGAGGTCAGATAAGTGATTAACAGTGGTTAGCAAAGTCATTTCAATCGTTGGGCAAAGTCATTAAAATTGTTGGGCAAAGTCATTTTTAGAGGTCGGATAAGTGATTAACAGTGGTTAGCAAAGTCATTTCAATCGTTGGGCAAAGTCATTAAAATTGTTGGGCAAAGTCATTTTTAGAGGTCGGATAAGTCATTACAAGTGTTTTGCAAAGTCATTCCAATTGTTGGGCAAAGTCGTTTGTAGGGGTCGGATTAGTGATTAACAGTGGTTGGCAGAGTCATTTAAATTGCTGTGCAAAGTCTTTATTAGAGGTCGGAAAAGTGATTTACATCGGTTGGCAAATCATTAAATTTGTTTGCCAAAGTGATTTTTAGAGGTCGAATAAAAGATTAAAAGTGGTTGGCAAAGTCACAACAATTTTTGGGCAAAGTCATTTTCTGAGGTCAGATAAATCATTTAACAGTGCTTGGAAAAGTCATTATCAATTGTTTGCAAAGTCATTTTTAGAGGTCGAATAAGTGATAAACAGAGTTTTGCAAAGTTATTACAATTTTTGGGCAAAGTCATTACATTTGTCGGGCAAAGTGATTTTTAAAGGTCGGATAAGTGATTAACAGTGATTGGCAAAGTCACCACAATTGTGGGGCAAAATCATTTTTAGTGGCCAGATGAGTGATAAACATAGGTTGGAAAATTTATTACAATTGTTGGGGTAAGTCATTACAATTGTTGGGCAAAGTCATTACATTTGTCGGGCAAAGTGATTTTTAGAGGTCAGATAAGTGATTAACAGTGGTCGGCAAAGTCATTACAATTTTTGAACAAAGTCATTACAATTGTTGGGCAAAATTATTTTTAGAGGTCAGATTAGTGATTAACAGTGGTTAGCAAAGTCATTTCAATCGTTGGGCAAAGTCATTAAAATTGTTGGTAAAAGTAATTTTTAGAGGTCGGATAAGTCATTACAAGTGTTTTGCAAAGTCATTCCAATTTTTAGGCAAAGTCATTTTTAGAGGTCGAATAAGTGATAAACAGAGTTTTGCAAAGTTATTACAATTTTTGGGCAAAGTCATTACATTTGTCGGGCAAAGTGATTTTTAGAGGTCGAATTAGTGATTATCAATTGTTGGCAAAGTCGTTACAATTGTTGGGCAAAGTCATTTTTAGAGGTCTGATAAGTGATAAACAGTTCTCGGCAAAGTCATTACAATTGTTGTGCAAAGTCATTTCTATAGGTCAGTTAAGTGATTTACAGTGGTTTGCAAAGTCATTACAATTGCTGGGCAAAGACAAAATAAGAGGTCGGAAAACTGATTTTTATTTGTTGGTTAAGTCATTACAATTGTTATGCAAAGTCATTTCTATAGGTCAGATAAGTGATTAACAGTGGTTGGCAAAGTCATTACAATTGCTGAACAAAGTCATTACAATTGCTGGGCAAAGTCATTATTAAGAGTCAGATAAGTGATTAACAGTGGTCGGCAAAGTCATTACAATTGTTGAACAAAGTCATTACAATTGTTGGGCAAAGTTATTTTTAGAGGTCAGATTAGTGATTAACAGTGGTTAGCAAAGTCATTTCAATCGTTGGGCAAAGTCATTTCTATAGGTCAGATAAGTGATTAACAGTGGTTTGCAAAGTCATTACAATTGCTGGGCATTGACATTATAAGAGGTCGGAAAACTGATTTTTATTTGTTGGCAAAGTCGTTACAATTGTTGGGCAAAGTCATTTTTAGAGGTCTGATAAGTGATAAACAGTGGTCGGCAAAGCCATTACAATTGTTGTGCAAAGTCATTTCTATAGGTCAGATAAGTGATTAACAGTGGTTTGCAAAGTCATTACAATTGCTGGGCAAAGACATTATAAGAGGTCGGAAAACTGATTTTTATTTGTTGGTAAAGTCATTACAATTGTTGGGCAAAGTCATTTCAATAGGTCAGATAAGTGATTAACAGTGGTTGGCAAAGTCATTACAATTGTTGAACAAAGTCATTTCAATTGCTGGGCAAAGTCATTATTAAGGGTCAGATAAGTGATTAACAGTGGTTGGCAAAGTCATTACAATTGCTGGGCAAAGTCATTATAAGAGTTAGGAAAACTGATTTTTATTTGTTGGCAAAGTCATTACAATTGTTACGCAAATTCATTACAATTGCTGGGCAAAGTAATTATTAAGGGTCAGATAAGTGATTAACAGTGGTCGGCAAAGTCATTACAATTGTTGGGCAAAGTCATTTCAATAGGTCAGATAAGTGATTAACAGTGGTTGGCAAAGTCATTACAATTGTTGTGCAAAGTCATTTCTATAGGTCAGATAAGTGATTAACAGTGGTTTGCAAAGTCATTACAATTGCTGGGCAAAGACATTATAAGAGGTCGGAAAACTGATTTTTATTTGTTGGTAAAGTCATTACAATTGTTGGGCAAAGTCATTTCAATAGGTCAGATAAGTGATTAACAGTGGTTGGCAAAGTCATTACAATTGTTGAACAAAGTCATTTCAATTGCTGGGCAAAGTCATTATTAAGGGTCAGATAAGTGATTAACAGTGGTTGGCAAAGTCATTACAATTGCTAGGCAAAGTCATTATAAGAGTTAGGAAAACTGATTTTTATTTGTTGGCAAAGTCATTACAATTGTTACGCAAATTCATTACAATTGCTGGGCAAAGTCATTATTAAGGGTCAGATAAGTGATTAACAGTGGTCGGCAAAGTCATTACAATTGTTGGGAAAAGTCATTTCAATAGGTCAGATAAGTGATTAACAGTGGTTGGCAAAGTCATTACAATTGCTGGGCAAAGTCATTTCTATAGGTCAGATGAGTGATTAACAGTGGTTGGCAAAGTCATTACAATTGTTGAACAAAGTCATTACAATTGCTGGGCAAACTCATTATTAAGGGTCAGATAAGTGATTAACAGTGGTTGGCAAAGTCATTACAATTGTTGGGCAGAGTCATTTCAATAGGTCAGATAAGTGATTAACAGTGGTTGGCAAAGTCATTTCAATTGTTGAACAAAGTCATTACAATTGCTGGGCAAAGTCAATATTAAGGGTCAGATAAGTGATTAACAGTGGTCGGCAAAGTCATTACAATTGTTGAACAAAGTCATTACAATTATTGGGCAAAATAATTTTTAGAGGTCAGATAAGTGATTAACAGTGGTTAGAAAAGTCATTTCAATCGTTGGGCAAAGTAATTAAAATTGTTGGGAAAAGTCATTTTTAGAGGTCGAATAAGTGATAAACAGAGTTTTGCAAAGTTATTACAATTTTTGGGCAGAGTCATTACAATTGTTATGCAAAGTCATTTCTATAGGTCAGATAAGTGATTAACAGTGGTTTGCAAAGTCATTACAATTGTTGAACAAAGTCATTACAATTGCTGGGCAAAGTCAATATAAAGGGTCAGATAAGTGATTAACAGTGGTCGGCAAAGTCATTACAACTGTTGAACAAAGTCATTACAATTGTTGGGCAAAGTTATTTTTAGAGGTCAGATAAGTGATTAACAGTGGTTAGAAAAGTCATTTCAATCGCTGGGCAAAGTCATTAAAATCGTTGGGAAAAGTCATTTTTAGAGGTCGAATAAGTGATAAACAGAGTTTTGCAAAGTTATTACAATTTTTGGGCAGAGTCATAACAATTGTTATACAAAGTCATTACAATTGCTGGGCAAAGTCATTATTAAGGGTCAGATAAGTGATTAACAGTGGTCGGCAAAGTCATTACAATTGTTGAACAAAGTCATTACAATTGTTGGGCAAAGTTATTTTTAGAGGTCAGATAAGTGATTAACAGTGGTTAGCAAAGTCATTTCAATCGTTGGGCAAAGTCATTAAAATTGTTGGGAAAAGTCATTTTTAGAGGTCTGATAAGTCATTACAAGTGTTTTGCAAAGTCATTCCAATTTTTAGGCAAAGTCATTTTTAGAGGTCGAATAAGTGATAAACAGAGTTTTGCAAAGTTATTACAATTTTTGGGCAAAGTCATTACATAGGTCGGGTAAAGTGATTTTTAGAGGTCGGATAAGTGATTAACAGTGATTGGCAAAGTCATCACAATTGTGGGGCAAAATCATTTTTAGTGGTCAGATGAGTGATAAACATAGGTTGGCAAATTTATTACAATTGTTGGGGTAAGTCATTACAATTGTTGGGCAAAGTCATTTCTATAGGTCAGATGAGTGATTAACAGTGGTTGGCAAAGTCATTACAATTGTTGAACAAAGTCATTACAATTGCTGGGCAAAGTCATTATTAAGGGTCAGATAAGTGATTAACAGTGGTTTGCAAAGTCATTACAATTGTTGGGCAAAGTCATTATAAGAGTTCGGAAAACTGATTTTTATTTGTTGGCAAAGTCATTATTAAGGGTCAGATAAGTGATTAACAGTGGTTTGCAAAGTCATTACAATTGTTGGGCAAAGTCATTTCTATAGGTCAGATAAGTGATTAACAGTGGTTGGAATTGTTATTACAATTGCTGGGCAAAGTCATTATAAGAGTTCGGAAAACTGATTTTTATTTGTTGGCAAAGTCATTACAATTGTTACGCAAAGTCATTACAATTGCTGGGCAAAGTCATTATTAAGGGTCAGATAAGTGATTAACAGTGGTCGGCAAAGTCATTACAATTGTTGGGCAAAGTCATTTCAATAGGTCAGTTAAGTGATTAACAGTGGTTGGCAATGTCATTACAATTGCTGGGCAAAGTCATTTCTATAGGTCAGATGAGTGATTAACAGTGGTTGGCAAAGTCATTACAATTGTTGAACAAAGTCATTACAATTGCTTGGCAAAGTCAATATTAAGGGTCAGATAAGTGATTAACAGTGGTCGGCAAAGTCATTACAATTGTTGAACAAAGTCATTACAATTGTTGGGCAAAGTTATTTTTAGAGCTCAGATTAGTGATTAACAGTGGTTAGCAAAGTCATTTCAATCGTTGGGCAAAATCATTAAAATTGTTGGGAAAAGTCATTTTTAGAGGTCGGATAAGTCATTACAAGTGTTTTGCAAAGTCATTCCAATTTTTAGGCAAAGTCATTTTTAGAGGTCGAATAAGTGATAAACAGAGTTTTGCAAAGTTATTACAATTTTTGAGCAGAGTCATTACATTTGTTAAGCAAAGTCATTTTTAGTGTTCGGATTAGTGATAAACAGAGGTTGGCAATTCATTACAATTGCTATGCAAAGTCATTTTTAGAGGTCAGATAAGTGATTTACAGTGGTCGGCAAAGTCATTACAATTGTTGAACAAAGTCATTACAATTGTTGGGCAAAGTTATTTTTAGAGGTCAGATAAGTGATTAACAGTGGTTAGCAAAGTCATTTCAATCGTTGGGCAAAGTCATTAAAATTGTTGGGAAAAGTCATTTTTAGAGGTCTGATAAGTCATTACAAGTGTTTTGCAAAGTCATTCCAATTTTTAGGCAAAGTCATTTTTAGGGGTCGAATAAGTGATAAACAGAGTTTTGCAAAGTTATTACAATTTTTGGGCAAAGTCATTACATAGGTCGGGTAAAGTGATTTTTAGAGGTCGGATAAGTGATTAACAGTGATTGGCAAAGTCATCACAATTGTGGGGCAAAATCATTTTTAGTGGTCAGATGAGTGATAAACATAGGTTGGCAAATTTATTACAATTGTTGGGGTAAGTCATTACAATTGTTGGGCAAAGTCATTTCTATAGGTCAGATGAGTGATTAACAGTGGTTGGCAAAGTCATTACAATTGTTGAACAAAGTCATTACAATTGCTGGGCAAAGTCATTATTAAGGGTCAGATAAGTGATTAACAGTGGTTGGCAAAGTCATTACAATTGTTGAACAAAGTCATTACAATTGCTGGGCAAAGTCATTATTTAGGGTCAGATAAGTGATTAACAGTGGTTGGCAAAGTCATTACAATTGCTGGGCAAAGTCATTATAAGAGTTCGGAAAACTGATTTTTATTTGTTGGCAAAGTCATTATTAAGGGTCAGATAAGTGATTAACAGTGGTTTGCAAAGTCATTACAGTTGTTGGGCAAAGTCATTTCAATAGGTCAGATAAGTGATTAACAGTGGTTGGCAAAGTCATTACAATTGCTGGGCAAAGTCATTATAAGAGTTCGGAAAACTTATTTTTATTTGTTGGCAAAGTCATTATTAAGGGTCAGATAAGTGATTAACAGTGGTTGGCAAAGTCATTACAATTGCTGGGCAAAGTCATTTCTATAGGTCAGATGAGTGATTAACAGTGGTTGGCAAAGTCATTACAATTGTTGAACAAAGTCATTACAATTGCTTGGCAAAGTCATTATTAAGGGTCAGATAAGTGATTAACAGTGGTTGGCAAAGTCATTACAATTGTTGGGCAAAGTCATTTCAATAGGTCAGATAAGTGATTAACAGTGGTTGGCAAAGTCATTACAATTGCTGGGCAAAGTCATTATAAGAGTTCGGAAAACTGATTTTTATTTGTTGGCAAAGTCATTATTAAGGGTCAGATAAGTGATTAACAGTGGTTGGCAAAGTCATTACAATTGCTGGGCAAAGTCATTTCAATAGGTCAGATAAGTGATTAACAGTGGTTGGCAAAGTCATTACAATTGTTGAACAAAGTCATTACAATTGCTGGGCAAAGTCATTATTAAGGGTCAGATAAGTGATTAACAGTGGTTGGCAAAGTCATTACAATTGTTGGGCAAAGTCATTTCAATAGGTCAGATAAGTGATTAACAGTGGTTGGCAAAGTCATTACAATTGTTGAACAAAGTCATTACAATTGCCGGGCAAAGTCATTATTAAGGGTCAGATAAGTGATTAACAGTGGTCGGCAAAGTCATTACAATTGTTGAACAAAGTCATTACAATTGTTGGGCAAAATAATTTTTAGAGGTCAGATAAGTGATTAACAGTGGTTAGAAAAGTCATTTGAATCGTTGGGCAAAGTAATTAAAATTGTTGGGAAAAGTCATTTTTAGAGGTCGAATAAGTGATAAACAGAATTTTGCAAAGTTATTACAATTTTTGGGCAGAGTCATTACAATTGTTATGCAAAGTCATTTCTATAGGTCAGATAAGTGATTAACAGTGGTTTGCAAAGTCATTACAATTGCTGGGCAAAGTCATTATAAGATGTCGGAAAACTGATTTTTATTTGTTGGCAAAGTCATTAAAATTGTTATGCAAAGTCATTTCTATAGGTCAGATTAGTGATTAACAGTGGTTGGCAAAGTCATTACAATTGCTGAACAAAGTTATTTTTAGAGGTCAGATTAGTGATTAACAGTGGTTAGCAAAGTCATTTCAATCGTTGGGCAAAATCATTAAAATTGTTGGGAAAAGTCATTTTTAGAGGTCGGATAAGTCATTACAAGTGTTTTGCAAAGTCATTCCAATTTTTAGGCAAAGTCATTTTTAGAGGTCAAATAAGTGATAAACAGAGTTTTGCAAAGTTATTACAATTTTTGAGCAGTGTCATTACATTTGTTAAGCAAAGTCATTTTTAGTGTTCGGATTAGTGATAAACAGAGGTTGGCAATTCATTACAATTGCTAAGCAAAGTCATTTTTAGAGGTCAGATAAGTGATTTACAGTGGTCGGCAAAGTCATTACAATTGTTGAACAAAGTCATTACAATTGTTGGGCAAAGTTATTTTTAGAGGTCAGATAAGTGATTAACAGTGGTTAGCAAAGTCATTTCAATCGTTGGGCAAAGTCATTAAAATTGTTGGGAAAAGTCATTTTTAGAGGTCGGATAAGTCATTACAAGTGTTTTGCAAAGTCATTCCAATTTTTAGGCAAAGTCATTTTTAGAGGTCGAATAAGTGATAAACAGAGTTTTGCAAAGTTATTACAATTTTTGGGCAAAGTCATTACATAGGTCGGGTAATGTGATTTTTAGAGGTCGGATAAGTGATTAACAGTGATTGGCAAAGTCACCACAATTGTGGGGCAAAATCATTTTTAGTGGTCAGATGAGTGATAAACATAGGTTGGCAAATTTATTACAATTGTTGGGGTAAGTAATTACAATTGTTGGGCAAAGTCATTTCTATAGGTCAGATGAGTGATTAACAGTGGTTGGCAAAGTCATTACAATTGTTGAACAAAGTCATTACAATTGCTGGGCAAAGTCATTATTAAGGGTCAGATAAGTGATTAACAGTGGTTTGCAAAGTCATTACAATTGTTGGGCAAAGTCATTTCTATAGGTCAGATAAGTGATTAACAGTGGTTGGCAAAGTCATTACAATTGCTGGGCAAAGTCATTATAAGAGTTCGGAAAACTGATTTTTATTTGTTGGCAAAGTCATTATTAAGGGTCAGATAAGTGATTAACAGTGGTTTGCAAAGTCATTACAATTGTTGGGCAAAGTCATTTCTATAGGTCAGATAAGTGATTAACAGTGGTTGGCAAAGTCATTACAATTGCTGGGCAAAGTCATTTCTATAGGTCAGATGAGTGATTAACAGTGGTTGGCAAAGTCATTACAATTGTTGAACAAAGTCATTACAATTGCTGGGCAAAGTCATTATTAAGGGTCAAATAAGTGATTAACAGTGGTTTGCAAAGTCATTACAATTGTTGGGCAAAGTCATTTCTATAGGTCAGATAAGTGATTAACAGTGGTTGGCAAAGTCATTACAATTGCTGGGCAAAGTCATTATAAGAGTTCGGAAAACTGATTTTTATTTGTTGGCAAAGTCATTATTAAGGGTCAGATAAGTGATTAACAGTGGTTTGCAAAGTCATTACAATTGTTGGGCAAAGTCATTTCTATAGGTCAGATAAGTGATTAACAGTGGTTGGCAAAGTCATTACAATTGCTGGGCAAAGTCATTATAAGAGTTCGGAAAACTGAATTTATTTGTTGGCAAAGTCATTACAATTGTTACGCAAAGTCATTACAATTGCTGGGCAAAGTCATTATTAAGGGTCAGATAAGTGATTAACAGTGGTCGGCAAAGTCATTACAATTGTTGGGCAAAGTCATTTCAATAGGTCAGATAAGTGATTAACAGTGGTTGGCAAAGTCATTACAATTGCTGGGCAAAGTCATTTCTATAGGTCAGATGAGTGATTAACAGTGGTTGGCAAAGTCATTACAATTGTTGAACAAAGTCATTACAATTGCTGGGCAAAGTCATTATTAAGGGTCAAATAAGTGATTAACAGTGGTTTGCAAAGTCATTACAATTGTTGGGCAAAGTCATTTCTATAGGTCAGATAAGTGATTAACAGTGGTTGGCAAAGTCATTACAATTGCTGGGCAAAGTCATTATAAGAGTTCGGAAAACTGATTTTTATTTGTTGGCAAAGTCATTATTAAGGGTCAGATAAGTGATTAACAGTGGTTTGCAAAGTCATTACAATTGTTGGGCAAAGTCATTTCTATAGGTCAGATAAGTGATTAACAGTGGTTGGCAAAGTCATTACAATTGCTGGGCAAAGTCATTATAAGAGTTCGGAAAACTGAATTTATTTGTTGGCAAAGTCATTACAATTGTTACGCAAAGTCATTACAATTGCTGGGCAAAGTCATTATTAAGGGTCAGATAAGTGATTAACAGTGGTCGGCAAAGTCATTACAATTGTTGGGCAAAGTCATTTCAATAGGTCAGATAAGTGATTAACAGTGGTTGGCAAAGTCATTACAATTGCTGGGCAAAGTCATTTCTATAGGTCAGATGAGTGATTAACAGTGGTTGGCAAAGTCATTACAATTGTTGAACAAAGTCATTACAATTGCTGGGCAAAGTCATTATTAAGGGTCAAATAAGTGATTAACAGTGGTTGGCAAAGTCATTACAATTGTTGGGCAAAGTCATTTCAATAGGTCAGATAAGTGATTAACAGTGGTTGGCAAAGTCATTACAATTGTTGAACAAAGACATTACAATTGTTGGGCAAAGTTATTTTTAGAGGTCAGATAAGTGATTAACAGCGGTTAGAAAAGTCATTTCAATCGTTGGCCAAAGTCATTAAAATTGTTGGGAAAAGTCATTTTTAGAGGTAGAATAAGTGATAAACAGAGTTTTGCAAAGTTATTACAATTTTTGGGCAGAGTCATAACAATTGTTATACAAAGTCATTACAATTGCTGGGCAAAGTCATTATTAAGGGTCAGATAAGTGATTAACAGTGGTCGGCAAAGTCATTACAATTGTTGAACAAAGTCATTACAATTGTTATGCAAAGTCATTTCGATAGGTCAGATAAGTGATTAACAGTGGTTTGCAAAGTCATTACAATTGCTGGGCAAAGTCATTATAAGAGGTCGGAAAACTGATTTTTACTTGTTGGCAAAGTCATTACATTTGTTATGAAAAGTCATTTCTATAGGTCAGATAAGTGATTAACAGTGGTTGGCAAAGTCATAACAATCGCTGGGCAAAGTCATTATAAGAGGTCGGAAAACTGATTTTTATTTGTTGGCAAAGTCATAACAATCGCTGGGCAAAGTCATTATAAGAGGTCGGAAAACTGATTTTTATTTGTTGGCAAAGTCATTACAATTGTTATGCAAAGTCATTTCTATAGATCAGATAAGTGATTAACAGTGGTTAGCAAAGTCTTTTCAATCGTTGGGCAAAGTCATTAAAATAGTTGGGAAAAGTCATTTTTAGAGGTCGGATAAGTCATTACAAGTGTTTTGCAAAGTCATTCCAATTTTTAGGCAAAGTCATTTTTAGAGGTCGAATAAGTGATAAACAGAGTTTTGCAAAGTTATTACAATTTTTGGGCAAAGTCATTACATTCGTCGGGTAAAGTGATTTTTAGGGGTCGAATTAGTGATTATCAATTGTTGGGCAAAGTCATTTTTAGAGGTCTGATAAGTGATAAACAGTGGTCGGCAAAGTCTTTACAATTGTTGGGCAAAGTCATTACATTTGTCGGGCAAAGTGATTTTTAGAGGCCGGATAAGTGATTAACAGTGATTGGCAAAGTCACCACAATTGTGGGGCGAAATCATTTTTAGTGGTCAGATGAGTGATAAACAGAGGTTGGCAAATTTATTACAATTGTTGGGGTAAGTCATTACAATTGTTGGGCAAAGTCATTTCTATAGGTCAGGTAAGTGATTAACAGTGGTAGGCAAAGTCATTACAATTGTTGAACAAAGTCATTACAATTGCTGGGCAAAGTCATTATTAAGGGTCAGATAAGTGATTAACAGTGGTCGGCAAAGTCATTACAATTGTTGGGCAAAGTCATTTCTATAGGTCAGATAAGTGATTAACAGTGGTTGGCAAAGTCATTACAATTGCTGGGCAAAGTCATTATAAGAGGTCGGAAAACTGATTTTTATTTGTTTGCAAAGTCATTACAATTGTTATGCAAAGTCATTTCTATAGGTCTGATAAGTGATTAACAGTGGTTGGCAAAGTCATTACAATTGTTGAACAAAGTCATTACAATTGCTGGGCAAAGTCATTATTAAGGGTCAGATAAGCGATTAACAGTGGTCGGCAAAGTCATTACAATTGTTGAACAAAGTCATTACAATTGTTGGGCAAAGTTATTTTTAGAGGTCAGATAAGTGATTAACAGTGGTAAGAAAAGTTATTACAATTTTTGGGCAGAGTCATTACATTAGTTATTCAAAGTAATTTTTAGTGTTCGGATTAGTGATAAACAGAGGTTGGCAAAGTCATTACAATTGCTAGGCAAAGTCATTTTTAGAGGTCAGATAAGTGATTAACAGTGGTCGGCAAAGTCATTACAATTGTTGAACAAAGTCATTTAAATTGCTGTGCAAAATCTTTATTAGAGGTTGGAAAAGTGATTTACATTGGTTGGCAAATCATTAAATTTGTTGGGCAAAGTGATTTTTAGAGGTCGAATAAAAGATTAAAAGTGGTTGGCAAAGTCACAACAATTTTTGGGCAAAGTCATTTTCAGAGGTCAGATAAATGATTTAACAGTGCTTGGTAAAGTCATTACCATTGTGATGCAAAGTAATTACAATTGATGGGCAAATTCATTTTTAGAGGTCGAATTAGTGATTATCAATTGTTGGCAAAGTCATTACAATTGTTGGGCAAAGTTATTTTTAGAGGTCAGATAAGTGATTAACAGTGGTTAGCGAAGTCATTTCAATCGTTGGGCAAAGTCATTAAAATTGTTGGGAAAAGTCATTTTTAGAGGTCGGATAAGTCATTACAAGTGTTTTGCAAAGTCATTCCAATTGTTGGGCAAAGTCGTTTGTAGGGGTCGGATTAGTGATTAACAGTGGTTGGCAAAGTCATTTAAATTACTGTGCAAAGTCTTTATTAGAGGTCGGAAAAGTGATTTACATTGGTTGGCAAATCATTAAATTTGTTGGGCAAAGTGATTTTTAGAGGTCGAATAAAAGATTAAAAGTGGTTGGCTAAGTCATTTTCAGAGGTCAGATTAATGATTTAACAGTGCTGGGAAAAGTCATTACCATTGTGATGTAAAGTAATTACAATTGATGGGCAAATTCATTTTTAGAGGTCGAATTAGTGATTATCAATTGTTGGCAAAGTCGTTACAATTGTTGGGCAAAGTGATTTTTAGAGGTCAGATAAGTGATTAACAGTTGTTGGCAAAGTCATTACAATTGCTGGGCAAAGTCATTATAAGAGGTCGGAAAACTGATTTTTATTTGTTGGCAAAGTCATTACAATTGTTATGCAAAGTCATTTCTATAGGTCAGATAAGTGATTAACAGTGGTTGGCAAAGTCATTACAATTGTTGATCAAAGTCATTACAATTGCTGGGCAAAGTCATTATTAAGGGTCAGATTAGCGATTAACAGTGGTCGGCAAAGTCATTACAATTGTTGAACAAAGTCATTACAATTGTTGGGTAAAGTTATTTTTAGAGGTCAGATAAGTGATTAACAGTGGTTAGAAAAGTCATTTCAATCGTTGGGCAAAGTCATTAAAATTGTAGGGAAAAGTCATTTTTAGAGGTCGAATAAGTGATAAACAGAGAATTGCAAAGTTATTACAATTTTTGGGCAGAGTCATAACAATTGTTATACAAAGTCATTACAATTGCTGGGCAAAGTCATTATTAAGGGTCAGATAAGTGATTAACAGTGGTCGGCAAAGTCATTACAATTGTTGAACAAAGTCATTACAATTGTTATGCAAAGTAATTTCTATAGGTCAGATAAGTGATTAACAGTGGTTTGCATAGTCATTACAATTGCTGGGCAAAGTCATTATAAGAAGTCGGAAAACTGATTTTTACTTGTTGGCAAAGTCATTACATTTGTTATGAAAAGTCATTTCTATAGGTCAGATAAGTGATTAACAGTGGTTGGCAAAGTCACAACAATTTTTGGGCAAAGTCATTTTCAGAGGTCAGATTAATGATTTAACAGTGCTGGGAAAAGTCATTACCATTGTGATGTAAAGTAATTACAATTGATGGGCAAATTCATTTTTAGAGGTCGAATTAGTGATTATCAATTGTTGGCAAAGTCGTTACAATTGTTGGGCAAAGTAATTTTTAGAGGTCTGATAAGTGATAAACAGTGGTCGGCAAAGTCATTACAATTGTTGGGCAAAGTCATTACATTTGTTGGGCAAAGTGATTTTTAGAGGTCAGATAAGTGATTAACAGTGGTCGGCAAAGTCATTACAATTGTTGTAGACAGTCATTTCAAATGTTGGGCAAAGTCAATACAATTTCTGGGCAAAGTCATTTTTAGGGGTCGGATTAGTGATTTACAGTGGTTGGCAAAGTCATTTAAATTTTTGGTCAAAGTCATTTTTAGAGGTGAGATAAGTGATTAACAGTGGTTGGCAAAGTCATTACAATTGTTGGGCATTTCTATAGGTCAGATAAGTGATTAACAGTGGTTGGCAAAGTCATTACAATTGCTGGGCAAAGTGATTATAAGAGGTCGGAAAACTGATTTTTATTTGTTGGCAAAGTCATTACAATTGTTATGTAAAGTCATTTCTATAGGTCAGATAAGTGATTAACAGTGGTTGGCAAAGTCATTACAATTGTTGATCAAAGTCATTACAATTGCTGGGCAAAGTCATTATTAAGGGTCAGATCAGCGATTAACAGTGGTCGGCAAAGTCATTACAATTGTTGAACAAAGTCATTACAATTGTTGGGCAAAGTTATTTTTAGAGGTCAGATAAGTGATTAACAGTGGTAAGAAAAGTCATTTCAATCGTTGGGCAAAGTCATTAAAATTGTTGGGAAAAGTCATTTTTAGAGGTCGAATAAGTGATAAACAGAGTTTTGCAAAGTTATTACAATTTTTGGGCAGGGTCATAACAATTGTTATACAAAGTCATTACAATTGCTGGGCAAAGTCATTATTAAGGGTCAGATAAGTGATTAACAGTGGTCGGCAAAGTCATTACAATTGTTGAACAAAGTCATTACAATTGTTATGCAAAGTCATTTCTATAGTTCAGATAAGTGATTAACAGAGTTTTGCAAAGTTATTACAATTTTTGGGCAGAGTCATAACAATTGTTATACAAAGTCATTACAATTGCTGGGCAAAGTCATTATTAGAGGTCGGAAAACTGATTTTTATTTGTTGGCAAAGTCATTACAATTGTTGGGCAAAGTCATTACATTTGTTGGGCAAAGTGATTTTTAGAGGTCAGAAAAGTGATTAACAGTGGTCGGCAAAGTCATTACAATTGTTGAACAAAGTCATTACAATTGTTGGGCAAAGTTATTTTTAGAGGTCAGATTAGTTATTAACAGTGGTTAGCAAAGTCTTTTCAATCGTTGGGCAAAGTCATTAAAATTGTCGGGAAAAGTCATTTTTAGAGGTCGGATAACACATTACAAGTGTTTTGCAAAATCACAACAATTATTGGGCAAAGTCATTTTTTAAAGGTCGGATATGTGATAAACAGAAGTTGCAAAGTCATTTAAATTTCTGTGCAAAGTCATTATTTGAGGTCGAAAAAGTGATTAACAGTGGTTTGGCATAGCCATTACTATTGTTGGGCTAAGTCATTATTAGAGGTCTGATAAGTAATTAACAGTGTTCGGCAAAGTCATTCCAATTGTTAGGCAAAGCCATTACAATTGTTGGGCTAAGTCATTTTTAGAGGTCTGATAAGTAATTAACAGTGTTCGGCAAAGTCATTCCAATTGTTAGGCAAAGTCATTTCAATTGTTATGAAAAGTCATTTCTATAGGTCAGATAAGTGATTAACAGTGGTTGGCAAAGTCATTACAATTGTTATGCAAAGTCATTTCTATAGGTCAGATAAGTGATTAACAGTGGTTGGCAAAGTCATTACAATTGTTGGGCAAAGTCATTACATTTGTTGGGCAAAGTGATTTTTAGAGGTCAGATTAGTGATTAACAGTGGTTAGCAAAGTCTTTTCAATCGTTGGGCAAAGTCATTAAAATTGTTGGGAAAAGTCATTTTTAGAGGTCGGATAACACATTGCAAGTGTTTTGCAAAGTCATTCCAATTTTTAGGCAAAATCATTTTTAGAGTTCGAATAAGTGATAAACAGAGTTTTGCAAAGTTATTACAATTTTTGGGCAAAGTCATTACATTTGTCGGGTAAAGTTATTTTTAGAGGTCGAATTAGTAATTATCAATTGTTGGCAAAGTCGTTCCAATTGTTGGGCGAAGTCATTTTTAGAGGTCTGATAAGTAATTAACAGTGGTTGGCAAAATCACAACAATTATTGGGCAAAGTCATTTTTTAAAGGTCGGATATGTGATAAACAGAGGTTGCTAAGTCATTTAAATTTCTGTGCAAAGTCATTATTTGAGGTCGAAAAAGTGATTAACAGTGGTTTGGCATAGCCATTACTATTGTTGGGCTAAGTCATTATTAGAGGTCTGATAAGTAATTAACAGTGTTCGGCAAAGTCATTACAATTGTTAGGCAAAGTCATTTCAATTGTTTGGCAAAGCCATTACAATTGTTGGGCTTAGTCATTTTTAGAGGTCTGATAAGTAATTAACAGTGTTCGGCAAAGTCATTCCAATTGTTAGGCAAAGTCATTTCAATTGTTTGGCAAAGCCATTACAATTGTTGGGCTAAGTCATTTTTAGAGGTCTGATAAGTAATTAACAGTGATCGGCAAAGTCATTACTATTGTTAGGCAAAGTCATTTCAATTGTTGGGCTAAGTCATTTTTAGAGGTCTGATAAGTAATTAACAGTGTTCGGCAAAGTCATTACAATTGTTTGGCAAAGCCATTCCAATTGTTGGGCTAAGCCATTTTTAGAGCTCTGATAAGTAATTAACAGTGTTCGGCAAAGTCATTCCAATTGTTAGGCAAAGTCATTTCAATTGTTTGGCAAAGCCATTACAATTGTTGGGCTTAGTCATTTTTAGAGGTCTGATAAGTAATTAACAGTGTTCGGCAAAGTCATTCCAATTGTTAGGCAAAGTCATTTCAATTGTTTGGCAAAGCCATTACAATTGTTGGGCTAAGTCATTTTTAGAGGTCTGATAAGTAATTAACAGTGATCGGCAAAGTCATTACTATTGTTAGGCAAAGTCATTTCAATTGTTGGGCTAAGTCATTTTTAGAGGTCTGATAAGTAATTAACAGTGTTCCGCAAACTCATTCCAATTGTTAGGCAAAGTCATTTCAATTGTTTGGCAAAGTCATTACAATTGTTGGGCAAAGTTATTTTTAGAGGTCGAATTAGTAATTATCAATTGTTGGCAAAGTCGTTCCAATTGTTGGGCAAAGTCATTTTAAGAGGTCTGATAAGTAATTAACATTGGTTGGCAAAATCACAACAATTATTGGGCAAAGTCATTTTTTAAAGGTCGGATATGTGATAAACAGAGGTTGCAAAGTCATTTAAATTTCTGTGCAAAGTCATTATTTGAGGTCGAAAAAGTGATTAACAGTGGTTTGGCAAAGTCATTACAATTGTTTGGCAAAGCCATTACAATTGTTGGGCTTAGTCATTTTTAGAGGTCTGATAAGTAATTAACAGTGTTCGGCAAAGTCATTCCAATTGTTAGGCAAAGTCATTTCAATTGTTTGGCAAAGCCATTACAATTGTTGGGCTAAGTCATTTTTAGAGGTCTGATAAGTAATTAACAGTGTTCGGAAAAGCCATTCCAATTGTTGGGCTAAGTCATTTTTAGAGGTCTGATGAGTAATTAACATTGTTCGGCAAAGTCATTACAATTGTTAGGCAAAGTCATTACAATTGTTGGGCTTAGTCATTTTTAGAGGTCTGATAAGTAATTAACAGTGTTCTGCAAAGTCATTACAATTGTTTGGCAAAGCCATTACAATTGTTGGGCTAAGTCATTTTTAGAGGTCTGATAAGTAATTAACAGTGTTCGGCAAAGTCATTCCAATTGTTGGGCTAAGTCATTTTTAGAGGTCTGATGAGTAATTAACATTGTTCGGCAAAGTCATTACAATTGTTAGGCAAAGTCATTTCAATTGTTTGGCAAAGCCATTACAATTTTTGGGCTAAGTCATTTTTAGAGGTCTGATAAGTAATTAACAGTGTTCGGCAAAGTCATTACAATTGTTTGGCAAAGCCATTACAATTGTTGGGCTAAGTCATTTTTAGAGGTCTGATAAGTAATTAACAGTGTTCGGCAAAGTCATTCCAATTGTTGGGCTAAGTCATTTTTAGAGGTCTGATGAGTAATTAACATTGTTCGGCAAAGTCATTACAATTGTTAGGCAAAGTCATTTCAATTGTTTGGCAAAGCCATTACAATTGTTGGGCTTAGTCATTTTTAGAGGTCTGATAAGTAATTAACAGTGTTCGGCAAAGTCATTCCAATTGTTAGGCAAAGTCATTTCAATTGTTTGGCAAATCCATTACAATTTTTGGGCTAAGTCATTTTTAGAGGTCTGATAAGTAATTAACAGTGTTCGGCAAAGTCATTACAATTGTTTGGCAAAGCCATTACAATTGTTGGGCTAAGTCATTTTTAGAGGTCTGATAAGTAATTAACAGTGTTCGGCAAAGTCATTCCAATTGTTGGGCTAAGTCATTTTTAGAGGTCTGATGAGTAATTAACATTGTTCGGCAAAGTCATTACAATTGTTAGGCAAAGTCATTTCAATTGTTTGGCAAAGCCATTACAATTGTTGGGCTTAGTCATTTTTAGAGGTCTGATAAGTAATTAACAGTGTTCGGCAAAGTCATTCCAATTGTTAGGCAAAGTCATTTTAATTGTTTGGCAAAGCCATTACAATTTTTGGGCTAAGTCATTTTTAGAGGTCTGATAAGTAATTAACAGTGTTCGGCAAAGTCATTCCAATTGTTGGGCTAAGTCATTTTTAGAGGTCTGATGAGTAATTAACATTGTTCGGCAAAGTCATTACAATTGTTAGGCAAAGTCATTTCAATTGTTTTGCAAAGCCATTACAATTGTTGGGCTAAGTCATTTTTAGAGGTCTGATAAGTAATTAACAGTGTTCGGCAAAGTCATTACAATTGTTTGGCAAAGCCATTACAATTGTTGGGCTAAGTCATTTTTAGAGGTCTGATAAGTAATTAACAGTGTTCGGCAAAGTCATTCCAATTGTTGGGCTAAGTCATTTTTAGAGGTCTGATGAGTAATTAACATTGTTCGGCAAAGTCATTCCAATTGTTGGGCTAAGTCATTTTTAGAGGTCTGATGAGTAATTAACAGTGTTCGGCAAAGTCATTCCAATTGTTGGGCTAAGTCATTTTTAGAGGTCTGATAAGTAATTAACAGTGTTCGGCAAAGTCATTCCAATTGTTGGGCTAAGTCATTTTTAGAGGTCTGATGAGTAATTAACATTGTTCGGCAAAGTCATTACAATTGTTAGGCAAAGTCATTTCAATTGTTTGGCAAAGCCATTACAATTGTTGGGCTTAGTCATTTTTAGAGGTCTGATAAGTAATTAACAGTGTTCGGCAAAGTCATTCCAATTGTTAGGCAAAGTCATTTCAATTGTTTGGCAAAGCCATTACAATTTTTGGGCTAAGTCATTTTTAGATGTCTGATAAGTAATTAACAGTGTTCGGCAAAGTCATTCCAATTGTTGGGCTAAGTCATTTTTAGAGGTCTGATGAGTAATTAACATTGTTCGGCAAAGTCATTACAATTGTTAGGCAAAGTCATTTCAATTGTTTTGCAAAGCCATTACAATTGTTGGGCTAAGTCATTTTTAGAGGTCTGATAAGTAATTAACAGTGTTCGGCAAAGTCATTACAATTGTTAGGCAAAGTCATTTCAATTGTTTGGCAAAGCCATTACAATTTTTGGGCTAAGTCATTTTTAGAGGTCTGATAAGTAATTAACAGTGTTCGGCAGAGTCATTACAATTGTTTGGCAAAGCCATTACAATTGTTGGGCTAAGTCATTTTTAGAGGTCTGATAAGTAATTAACAGTGTTCGGCAAAGTCATTCCAATTGTTGGGCTAAGTCATTTTTAGAGGTCTGATAAGTAATTAACAGTGTTCGGCAAAGTCATTCCAATTGTTGGGCTAAGTCATTTTTAGAGGTCTGATGAGTAATTAACATTGTTCGGCAAAGTCATTCCAATTGTTGGGCTAAGTCATTTTTAGAGGTCTGATGAGTAATTAACATTGTTCGGCAAAGTCATTACAATTGTTAGGCAAAGTCATTTCAATTGTTTTGCAAAGCCATTACAATTGTTGGGCTAAGTCATTTTTAGAGGTCTGATAAGTAATTAACAGTGTTCGGCAAAGTCATTACAATTGTTTGGCAAAGCCATTACAATTGTTGGGCTAAGTCATTTTTAGAGGTCTGATAAGTAATTAACAGTGTTCGGCAAAGTCATTCCAATTGTTGGGCTAAGTCATTTTTAGAGGTCTGATAAGTAATTAACAGTGTTCGGCAAAGTCATTCCAATTGTTGGGCTAAGTCATTTTTAGAGGTCTGATGAGTAATTAACATTGTTCGGCAAAGTCATTACAATTGTTAGGCAAAGTCATTTCAATTGTTTTGCAAAGCCATTACAATTGTTGGGCTAAGTCATTTTTAGAGGTCTGATAAGTAATTAACAGTGTTCGGCAAAGTCATTCCAATTGTTAGGCAAAGTCATTTCAATTGTTTGGCAAAGCCATTACAATTTTTGGGCTAAGTCATTTTTAGAGGTCTGATAAGTAATTAACAGTGTTCGGCAAAGTCATTACAATTGTTTGGCAAAGCCATTACAATTGTTGGGCTAAGTCATTTTTAGAGGTCTGATAAGTAATTAACAGTGTTCGGCAAAGTCATTCCAATTGTTGGGCTAAGTCATTTTTAGAGGTCTGATGAGTAATTAACATTGTTCGGCAAAGTCATTACAATTGTTAGGCAAAGTCATTTCAATTGTTTGGCAAAGCCATTACAATTGTTGGGCTTAGTCATTTTTAGAGGTCTGATAAGTAATTAACAGTGTTCGGCAAAGTCATTCCAATTGTTAGGCAAAGTCATTTCAATTGTTTGGCAAAGCCATTACAATTTTTGGGCTAAGTCATTTTTAGAGGTCTGATAAGTAATTAACAGTGTTCGGCAAAGTCGTTCCAATTGTTGGGCTAAGTCATTTTTAGAGGTCTGATAAGTAATTAACAGTGTTCGGCAAAGTCATTCCAATTGTTGGGCTAAGTCATTTTTAGAGGTCTGATGAGTAATTAACATTGTTCGGCAAAGTCATTCCAATTGTTGGGCTAAGTCATTTTTAGAGGTCTGATGAGTAATTAACATTGTTCGGCAAAGTCATTACAATTGTTAGGCAAAGTCATTTCAATTGTTTTGCAAAGCCATTACAATTGTTGGGCTAAGTCATTTTTAGAGGTCTGATAAGTAATTAACAGTGTTCGGCAAAGTCATTACAATTGTTTGGCAAAGCCATTACAATTGTTGGGCTAAGTCATTTTTAGAGGTCTGATAAGTAATTAACAGTGTTCGGCAAAGTCATTCCAATTGTTGGGCTAAGTCATTTTTAGAGGTCTGATAAGTAATTAACAGTGTTCGGCAAAGTCATTCCAATTGTTAGGCAAAGTCATTTCAATTGTTTTGCAAAGCCATTACAATTGTTGGGCTAAGTCATTTTTAGAGGTCTGATAAGTAATTAACAGTGTTCGGCAAAGTCATTCCAATTGTTAGGCAAAGTCATTTCAATTGTTTGGCAAAGCCATTACAATTTTTGGGCTAAGTCATTTTTAGAGGTCTGATAAGTAATTAACAGTGTTCGGCAAAGTCATTCCAATTGTTGGGCTAAGTCATTTTTAGAGGTCTGATGAGTAATTAACATTGTTCGGCAAAGTCATTACAATTTTTAGGCAAAGTCATTTCAATTGTTTGGCAAAGCCATTACAATTGTTGGGCTTAGTCATTTTTAGAGGTCTGATAAGTAATTAACAGTGTTCGGCAAAGTCATTCCAATTGTTAGGCAAAGTCATTTCAATTGTTTGGCAAAGCCATTACAATTTTTGGGCTAAGTCATTTTTAGAGGTCTGATAAGTAATTAACAGTGTTCGGCAAAGTCGTTCCAATTGTTGGGCTAAGTCATTTTTAGAGGTCTGATAAGTAATTAACAGTGTTCGGCAAAGTCATTCCAATTGTTGGGCTAAGTCATTTTTAGAGGTCTGATGAGTAATTAACATTGTTCGGCAAAGTCATTCCAATTGTTGGGCTAAGTCATTTTTAGAGGTCTGATGAGTAATTAACATTGTTCGGCAAAGTCATTACAATTGTTAGGCAAAGTCATTTCAATTGTTTTGCAAAGCCATTACAATTGTTGGGCTAAGTCATTTTTAGAGGTCTGATAAGTAATTAACAGTGTTCGGCAAAGTCATTACAATTGTTTGGCAAAGCCATTACAATTGTTGGGCTAAGTCATTTTTAGAGGTCTGATAAGTAATTAACAGTGTTCGGCAAAGTCATTCCAATTGTTGGGCTAAGTCATTTTTAGAGGTCTGATAAGTAATTAACAGTGTTCGGCAAAGTCATTCCAATTGTTAGGCAAAGTCATTTCAATTGTTTTGCAAAGCCATTACAATTGTTGGGCTAAGTCATTTTTAGAGGTCTGATAAGTAATTAACAGTGTTCGGCAAAGTCATTCCAATTGTTAGGCAAAGTCATTTCAATTGTTTGGCAAAGCCATTACAATTTTTGGGCTAAGTCATTTTTAGAGGTCTGATAAGTAATTAACAGTGTTCGGCAAAGTCATTCCAATTGTTGGGCTAAGTCATTTTTAGAGGTCTGATGAGTAATTAACATTGTTCGGCAAAGTCATTACAATTTTTAGGCAAAGTCATTTCAATTGTTTGGCAAAGCCATTACAATTGTTGGGCTTAGTCATTTTTAGAGGTCTGATAAGTAATTAACAGTGTTCGGCAAAGTCATTCCAATTGTTGGGCTAAGTCATTTTTAGAGGTCTGATGAGTAATTAACATTGTTCGGCAAAGTCATTCCAATTGTTGGGCTAAGCCATTACAATTTTTGGGCTAAGTCATTTTTAGAGGTCTGATAAGTAATTAACAGTGTTCGGCAAAGTCATTCCAATTGTTGGGCTAAGTCATTTTTAGAGGTCTGATGAGTAATTAACATTGTTCGGCAAAGTCATTACAATTTTTAGGCAAAGTCATTTCAATTGTTTGGCAAAGCCATTACAATTTTTGGGCTAAGTCATTTTTAGAGGTCTGATAAGTAATTAACAGTGTTCGGCAAAGTCATTCCAATTGTTGGGCTAAGTCATTTTTAGAGGTCTGATGAGTAATTAACATTGTTCGGCAAAGTCATTACAATTTTTAGGCAAAGTCATTTCAATTGTTTGGCAAAGCCATTACAATTGTTGGGCTTAGTCATTTTTAGAGGTCTGATAAGTAATTAACAGTGTTCGGCAAAGTCATTCCAATTGTTGGGCTAAGTCATTTTTAGAGGTCTGATGAGTAATTAACATTGTTCGGCAAAGTCATTCCAATTGTTGGGCTAAGCCATTACAATTTTTGGGCTAAGTCATTTTTAGAGGTCTGATAAGTAATTAACAGTGTTCGGCAAAGTCATTCCAATTGTTGGGCTAAGTCATTTTTAGAGGTCTGATGAGTAATTAACAGTGTTCGGCAAAGTCATTACAATTTTTAGGCAAAGTCATTTCAATTGTTTGGCAAAGCCATTACAATTTTTGGGCTAAGTCATTTTTAGAGGTCTGATAAGTAATTAACAGTGTTCGGCAAAGTCATTCCAATTGTTGGGCTAAGTCATTTTTAGAGGTCTGATGAGTAATTAACATTGTTCGGCAAAGTCATTACAATTTTTAGGCAAAGTCATTTCAATTGTTTGGCAAAGCCATTACAATTTTTGGGCTAAGTCATTTTTAGAGGTCTGATAAGTAATTAACAGTGTTCGGCAAAGTCATTCCAATTGTTGGGCTAAGTCATTTTTAGAGGTCTGATGAGTAATTAACATTGTTCGGCAAAGTCATTACAATTTTTAGGCAAAGTCATTTCAATTGTTTGGCAAAGCCATTACAATTGTTGGGCTTAGTCATTTTTAGAGGTCTGATAAGTAATTAACAGTGTTCGGCAAAGTCATTCCAATTGTTGGGCTAAGTCATTTTTAGAGGTCTGATGAGTAATTAACATTGTTCGGCAAAGTCATTCCAATTGTTGGGCTAAGCCATTACAATTTTTGGGCTAAGTCATTTTTAGAGGTCTGATAAGTAATTAACAGTGTTCGGCAAAGTCATTCCAATTGTTGGGCTAAGTCATTTTTAGAGGTCTGATGAGTAATTAACATTGTTCGGCAAAGTCATTACAATTTTTAGGCAAAGTCATTTCAATTGTTTGGCAAAGCCATTACAATTTTTGGGCTAAGTCATTTTTAGAGGTCTGATAAGTAATTAACAGTGTTCGGCAAAGTCATTCCAATTGTTGGGCTAAGTCATTTTTAGAGGTCTGATGAGTAATTAACATTGTTCGGCAAAGTCATTACAATTTTTAGGCAAAGTCATTTCAATTGTTTGGCAAAGCCATTACAATTGTTGGGCTTAGTCATTTTTAGAGGTCTGATAAGTAATTAACAGTGTTCGGCAAAGTCATTCCAATTGTTGGGCTAAGTCATTTTTAGAGGTCTGATGAGTAATTAACATTGTTCGGCAAAGTCATTACAATTGTTGGGCTAAGCCATTACAATTTTTGGGCTAAGTCATTTTTAGAGGTCTGATAAGTAATTAACAGTGTTCGGCAAAGTCATTCCAATTGTTGGGCTAAGTCATTTTTAGAGGTCTGATGAGTAATTAACAGTGTTCGGCAAAGTCATTACAATTTTTAGGCAAAGTCATTTCAATTGTTTGGCAAAGCCATTACAATTTTTGGGCTAAGTCATTTTTAGAGGTCTGATAAGTAATTAACAGTGTTCGGCAAAGTCATTCCAATTGTTGGGCTAAGTCATTTTTAGAGGTCTGATGAGTAATTAACATTGTTCGGCAAAGTCATTACAATTTTTAGGCAAAGTCATTTCAATTGTTTGGCAAAGCCATTACAATTTTTGGGCTAAGTCATTTTTAGAGGTCTGATAAGTAATTAACAGTGTTCGGCAAAGTCATTCCAATTGTTGGGCTAAGTCATTTTTAGAGGTCTGATGAGTAATTAACATTGTTCGGCAAAGTCATTACAATTTTTAGGCAAAGTCATTTCAATTGTTTGGCAAAGCCATTACAATTGTTGGGCTTAGTCATTTTTAGAGGTCTGATAAGTAATTAACAGTGTTCGGCAAAGTCATTCCAATTGTTGGGCTAAGTCATTTTTAGAGGTCTGATGAGTAATTAACATTGTTCGGCAAAGTCATTCCAATTGTTGGGCTAAGCCATTACAATTTTTGGGCTAAGTCATTTTTAGAGGTCTGATAAGTAATTAACAGTGTTCGGCAAAGTCATTCCAATTGTTGGGCTAAGTCATTTTTAGAGGTCTGATGAGTAATTAACATTGTTCGGCAAAGTCATTACAATTTTTAGGCAAAGTCATTTCAATTGTTTGGCAAAGCCATTACAATTTTTGGGCTAAGTCATTTTTAGAGGTCTGATAAGTAATTAACAGTGTTCGGCAAAGTCATTCCAATTGTTGGGCTAAGTCATTTTTAGAGGTCTGATGAGTAATTAACATTGTTCGGCAAAGTCATTACAATTTTTAGGCAAAGTCATTTCAATTGTTTGGCAAAGCCATTACAATTGTTGGGCTTAGTCATTTTTAGAGGTCTGATAAGTAATTAACAGTGTTCGGCAAAGTCATTCCAATTGTTGGGCTAAGTCATTTTTAGAGGTCTGATGAGTAATTAACATTGTTCGGCAAAGTCATTCCAATTGTTGGGCTAAGCCATTACAATTTTTGGGCTAAGTCATTTTTAGAGGTCTGATAAGTAATTAACAGTGTTCGGCAAAGTCATTCCAATTGTTGGGCTAAGTCATTTTTAGAGGTCTGATGAGTAATTAACAGTGTTCGGCAAAGTCATTCCAATTGTTAGGCAAAGTCATTTCAATTGTTTGGCAAAGCCATTACAATTTTTGGGCTAAGTCATTTTTAGAGGTCTGATAAGTAATTAACAGTGTTCGGCAAAGTCATTCCAATTGTTGGGCTAAGTCATTTTTAGAGGTCTGATGAGTAATTAACATTGTTCGGCAAAGTCATTACAATTTTTAGGCAAAGTCATTTCAATTGTTTGGCAAAGCCATTACAATTGTTGGGCTTAGTCATTTTTAGAGGTCTGATAAGTAATTAACAGTGTTCGGCAAAGTCATTCCAATTGTTGGGCTAAGTCATTTTTAGAGGTCTGATGAGTAATTAACATTGTTCGGCAAAGTCATTCCAATTGTTGGGCTAAGTCATTTTTAGAGGTCTGATGAGTAATTAACATTGTTCGGCAAAGTCATTACAATTGTTAGGCAAAGTCATTTCAATTGTTTTGCAAAGCCATTACAATTGTTGGGCTAAGTCATTTTTAGAGGTCTGATAAGTAATTAACAGTGTTCGGCAAAGTCATTACAATTGTTTGGCAAAGCCATTACAATTGTTGGGCTAAGTCATTTTTAGAGGTCTGATAAGTAATTAACAGTGTTCGGCAAAGTCATTCCAATTGTTGGGCTAAGTCATTTTTAGAGGTCTGATGAGTAATTAACAGTGTTCGGCAAAGTCATTCCAATTGTTAGGCAAAGTCATTTCAATTGTTTGGCAAAGCCATTACAATTTTTGGGCTAAGTCATTTTTAGAGGTCTGATAAGTAATTAACAGTGTTCGGCAAAGTCATTCCAATTGTTGGGCTAAGTCATTTTTAGAGGTCTGATGAGTAATTAACATTGTTCGGCAAAGTCATTACAATTTTTAGGCAAAGTCATTTCAATTGTTTGGCAAAGCCATTACAATTGTTGGGCTTAGTCATTTTTAGAGGTCTGATAAGTAATTAACAGTGTTCGGCAAAGTCATTACAATTGTTAGGCAAAGTCATTTCAATTGTTTGGCAAAGCCATTACAATTTTTGGGCTAAGTCATTTTTAGAGGTCTGATAAGTAATTAACAGTGTTCGGCAAAGTCATTACAATTGTTTGGCAAAGCCATTACAATTGTTGGGCTAAGTCATTTTTAGAGGTCTGATAAGTAATTAACAGTGTTCGGCAAAGTCATTCCAATTGTTGGGCTAAGTCATTTTTAGAGGTCTGATGAGTAATTAACATTGTTCGGCAAAGTCATTACAATTGTTAGGCAAAGTCATTTCAATTGTTTGGCAAAGCCATTACAATTGTTGGGCTTAGTCATTTTTAGAGGTCTGATAAGTAATTAACAGTGTTCGGCAAAGTCATTCCAATTGTTAGGCAAAGTCATTTCAATTGTTTGGCAAAGCCATTACAATTTTTGGGCTAAGTCATTTTTAGAGGTCTGATAAGTAATTAACAGTGTTCGGCAAAGTCATTCCAATTGTTGGGCTAAGTCATTTTTAGAGGTCTGATGAGTAATTAACATTGTTCGGCAAAGTCATTACAATTGTTAGGCAAAGTCATTTCAATTGTTTTGCAAAGCCATTACAATTGTTGGGCTAAGTCATTTTTAGAGGTCTGATAAGTAATTAACAGTGTTCGGCAAAGTCATTCCAATTGTTAGGCAAAGTCATTTTAATTGTTTGGCAAAGCCATTACAATTTTTGGGCTAAGTCATTTTTAGAAATCTGATAAGTAATTAACAGTGTTCGGCAAAGTCATTCCAATTGTTGGGCTAAGTCATTTTTAGAGGTCTGATGAGTAATTAACAGTGTTCGGCAAAGTCATTACAATTGTTAGGCAAAGTCATTTCAATTGTTTGGCAAAGCCATTACAATTGTTGGGCTAAGTCATTTTTAGAGGTCTGATAAGTAATTAACAGTGTTCGGCAAAGTCATTCCAATTGTTAGGCAAAGTCATTTCAATTGTTTGGCAAAGCCATTACAATTGTTGGGCTTAGTCATTTTTAGAGGTCTGATAAGTAATTAACAGTGTTCGGCAAAGTCATTCCAATTGTTAGGCAAAGTCATTTCAATTGTTTGGCAAAGCCATTACAATTGTTGGGCTAAGTCATTTTTAGAGGTCTGATAAGTAATTAACAGTGTTCGGCAAGGTCATTACAATTGTTAGGCAAAGTCATTTCAATTGTTGGGCTAAGTCATTTTTAGAGGTCTGATAAGTAATTAACAGTGTTCGGCAAAGTCATTCCAATTGTAAGGCAAAGTCATTTCAATTGTTTGGCTAAGTCATTTTTAGAGGTCTGATAAGTAATTAACAGTGTTCGGCAAAGTCATTCCAATTTTTAGGCAAAGTCATTTCAATTGTTTGGCAAAGCCATTACAATTGTTGGGCTAAGTCATTTTTAGAGGTCTGATAAGTAATTAACAGTGTTCGGCAAAGTCATTCCAATTTTTAGGCAAAGTCATTTCAATTGTTTGGCAAAGCCATTACAATTGTTGGGCTAAGTCATTTTTAGAGGTCTGATAAGTAATTAACAGTGTTCGGCAAAGTCATTTCAATTGTTAGGCAAAGTCATTTCAATTGTTTGGCAAAGCCATTACAATTGTAGGGCTTAGTCATTTTTAGAGGTCTGATAAGTAATTAACAGTGTTCGGCAAAGTCATTCCAATTGTTAGGCAAAGTCATTTCAATTGTTTGGCAAAGCCATTACAATTGTAGGGCTTAGTCATTTTTAGAGGTCTGATAAGTAATTAACAGTGTTCGGCAAAGTCATTCCAATTGTTAGGCAAAGTCATTTCAATTGTTTGGCAAAGCCATTACAATTGTTGGGCTAAGTCATTTTTAGAGGTCTGATAAGTAATTAACAGTGTTCGGCAAGGTCATTACAATTGTTAGGCTAAGTCATTTCAATTGTTGGGCTAAGTGATTTTTAGAGGTCTGATAAGTAATTAACAGTGTTCGGCAAAGTCATTACAATTGTTTGGCAAAGCCATTACAATTGTTGGGCTAAGTCATTTTTAGAGGTCTGATGAGTAATTAACATTGTTCGGCAAAGTCATTACAATTGTTAGGCAAAGTCATTTCAATTGTTTGGCAAAGCCATTACAATTTTTGGGCTAAGTCATTTTTAGAGGTCTGATAAGTAATTAACAGTGTTCGGCAAAGTCATTACAATTGTTTGGCAAAGACATTACAATTGTTGGGCTAAGTCATTTTTAGAGGTCTGATAAGTAATTAACAGTGTTCGGCAAAGTCATTCCAATTGTTGGGCTAAGTCATTTTTAGAGGTCTGATGAGTAATTAACATTGTTCGGCAAAGTCATTACAATTGTTAGGCAAAGTCATTTCAATTGTTTGGCAAAGCCATTACAATTGTTGGGCTAAGTCATTTTTAGAGGTCTGATAAGTAATTAACAGTGTTCGGCAAAGTCATTCCAATTGTTAGGCAAAGTCATTTCAATTGTTTGGCAAAGCCATTACAATTGTTGGGCTTAGTCATTTTTAGAGGTCTGATAAGTAATTAACAGTGTTCGGCAAAGTCATTCCAATTGTTAGGCAAAGTCATTTCAATTGTTTGGCAAAGCCATTACAATTGTTGGGCTAAGTCATTTTTAGAGGTCTGATAAGTAATTAACAGTGTTCGGCAAGGTCATTACAATTGTTAGGCAAAGTCATTTCAATTGTTGGGCTAAGTCATTTTTAGAGGTCTGATAAGTAATTAACAGTGTTCGGCAAAGTCATTCCAATTGTTAGGGAAAGTCATTTCAATTGTTTGGCAAAGCCATTACAATTGTTGGGCTAAGTCATTTTTAGAGGTCTGATAAGTAATTAACAGTGTTCGGCAAAGTCATTCCAATTGTTAGGCAAAGTCATTTCAATTGTTTGGCTAAGTCATTTTTAGAGGTCTGATAAGTAATTAACAGTGTTCGGCAAAGTCATTCCAATTTTTAGGCAAAGTCATTTCAATTGTTTGGCAAAGCCATTACAATTGTTGGGCTAAGTCATTTTTAGAGGTCTGATAAGTAATTAACAGTGTTCGGCAAAGTCATTCCAATTTTTAGGCAAAGTCATTTCAATTGTTTGGCAAAGCCATTACAATTGTTGGGCTAAGTCATTTTTAGAGGTCTGATAAGTAATTAACAGTGTTCGGCAAAGTCATTCCAATTGTTAGGCAAAGTCATTTCAATTGTTTGGCAAAGCCATTACAATTGTTGGGCTTAGTCATTTTTAGAGGTCTGATAAGTAATTAACAGTGTTCGGCAAAGTCATTCCAATTGTTAGGCAAAGTCATTTCAATTGTTTGGCAAAGCCATTACAATTGTTGGGCTAAGTCATTTTTAGAGGTCTGATAAGTAATTAACAGTGTTCGGCAAGGTCATTACAATTGTTAGGCAAAGTCATTTCAATTGTTGGGCTAAGTCATTTTTAGAGGTCTGATAAGTAATTAACAGTGTTCGGCAAAGTCATTCCAATTGTTAGGCAAAGTCATTCCAATTTTTAGGCAAAGTCATTTCAATTGTTTGGCAAAGCCATTACAATTGTTGGGCTAAGTCATTATTAGAGGTCTGATAAGTAATTAACAGTGTTCGGCAAAGTCATTCCAATTGTTAGGCAAAGTCATTTTTAGGGGTCGTATAAGCGATAAACAGAGGTTGGCAAAGTCATTTAAAATTCTGTGCAAACTCATTATTAGAAGTCGAAAAAGTGATTTTTAGTGGTTACTAATGTCATTACAATTGTTAGGCAAAGTCATTTTTAGGGATCGGATAAGTGATTAACAGTGGTTGGCAAAGTCATTACAATTGCTGGGCAAAGTCATTATAAGAGTTCGGAAAACTGATTTTTATTTGTTGGCAAAGTCATTACAATTGTTGAACAAAGTCATTACAATTGCTGGGCAAAGTCATTTCTATAGGTCAGATGAGTGATTAACAGTGGTTGGCAAAGTCATTACAATTGTTGAACAAAGTCATTACAATTGCTGGGCAAAGTCATTATTAAGGGTCAGATAAGTGATTAACAGTGGTCGGCAAAGTCATTACAATTGTTGGGCAAAGTCATTTCAATAGGTCAGATAAGTGATTAACAGTGGTTGGCAAAGTCATTACAATTGCTGGGCAAAGTCATTTCTATAGGTCAGATGAGTGATTAACAGTGGTTGGCAAAGTCATTACAATTGTTGAACAAAGTCATTACAATTGCTGGGCAAAGTCATTATTTATGGTCAGATAAGTGATTAACAGTGGTTGGCAAAGTCATTACAATTGTTGGGCAAAGTCATTTCAATAGGTCAGATAAGTGATTAACAGTGGTTGGCAAAGTCATTACAATTGTTGAACAAAGTCATTACAATTGCTGGGCAAAGTCATTATTAAGGGTCAGATAAGTGATTAACAGTGGTCGGCAAAGTCATTTCAATTGTTGAACAAAGTCATTACAATTGTTGGGCAAAATAATTTTTAGAGGTCAGATAAGTGATTAACAGTGGTTAGAAAAGTCATTTCAATCGTTGGGCAAAGTAATTACAATTGTTGGGCTAAGTCATTATTAGAGGTCTGATAAGTAATTAACAGTGTTCGGCAAAGTCATTCCAATTGTTAGGCAAAGTCATTTTTAGGGGTCGTATAAGCGATAAACAGAGGTTGGCAAAGTCATTTAAAATTCTGTGCAAACTCATTATTAGAAGTCGAAAAAGTGATTTTTAGTGGTTACTAATGTCATTACAATTGTTAGGCAAAGTCATTTTTAGGGATCGGATAAGTGATTAACAGTGGTTGGCAAAGTCATTACAATTGCTGGGCAAAGTCATTATAAGAGTTCGGAAAACTGATTTTTATTTGTTGGCAAAGTCATTACAATTGTTGAACAAAGTCATTACAATTGCTGGGCAAAGTCATTTCTATAGGTCAGATTAGTGATTAACAGTGGTTGGCAAAGTCATTACAATTGTTGAACAAAGTCATTACAATTGCTGGGCAAAGTCATTATTAAGGGTCAGATAAGTGATTAACAGTGGTCGGCAAAGTCATTACAATTGTTGGGCAAAGTCATTTCAATAGGTCAGATAAGTGATTAACAGTGGTTGGCAAAGTCATTACAATTGCTGGGCAAAGTCATTTCTATAGGTCAGATGAGTGATTAACAGTGGTTGGCAAAGTCATTACAATTGTTGAACAAAGTCATTACAATTGCTGGGCAAAGTCATTATTAAGGGTCAGATAAGTGATTAACAGTGGTCGGCAAAGTCATTACAATTGTTGGGCAAAGTCATTTCAATAGGTCAGATAAGTGATTAACAGTGGTTGGCAAAGTCATTACAATTGCTGGGCAAAGTCATTTCTATAGGTCAGATGAGTGATTAACAGTGGTTGGCAAAGTCATTACAATTGTTGAACAAAGTCATTACAATTGCTGGGCAAAGTCATTATTTATGGTCAGATAAGTGATTAACAGTGGTTGGCAAAGTCATTACAATTGTTGGGCAAAGTCATTTCAATAGGTCAGATAAGTGATTAACAGTGGTTGGCAAAGTCATTACAATTGTTGAACAAAGTCATTACAATTGCTGGGCAAAGTCATTATTAAGGGTCAGATAAGTGATTAACAGTGGTCGGCAAAGTCATTTCAATTGTTGAACAAAGTCATTACAATTGTTGGGCAAAATAATTTTTAGAGGTCAGATAAGTGATTAACAGTGGTTAGAAAAGTCATTTCAATCGTTGGGCAAAGTAATTACAATTGTTGGGCTAAGTCATTATTAGAGGTCTGATAAGTAATTAACAGTGTTCGGCAAAGTCATTCCAATTGTTAGGCAAAGTCATTTTTAGGGGTCGTATAAGCGATAAACAGAGGTTGGCAAAGTCATTTAAAATTCTGTGCAAACTCATTATTAGAAGTCGAAAAAGTGATTTTTAGTGGTTACTAATGTCATTACAATTGTTAGGCAAAGTCATTTTTAGGGATCGGATAAGTGATTAACAGTGGTTGGCAAAGTCATTACAATTGCTGGGCAAAGTCATTATAAGAGTTCGGAAAACTGATTTTTATTTGTTGGCAAAGTCATTACAATTGTTGAACAAAGTCATTACAATTGTTAGGCAAAGTTATTTTTAGAGGTCAGGTAAGTGATTAACATCGGTTAGAAAAGTCATTTCAATCGTTGGGCAAAGTCATTAAAATTGTTGGCAAAAGTCATTTTTAGAGGTCGAATAAGTGATAAACAGAGTTTTGCAAAGTTATTATAATTTTTGGGCAGAGTCATAACAATTGTTATACAAAGTCATTACAATTGCTGGGCAAAGTCATTATTAAGGGTCAGATAAGTGATTAACAGTGGTCGGCAAAGTCATTACAATTGTTGAACAAAGTCATTACAATTGTTATGCAAAGTCATTTCTATAGGTCAGATAAGTGATTAACAGTGGTTTGCAAAGTCATTACAATTGCTGGGCAAAGTCATTATAAGAGGTCGGAAAACTGATTCTTATTTGTTGGCAAAGTCATTACAATTGTTATGCAAAGTCATTTCTATAGATCAGATAAGTGATTAACAGTGGTTGGCAAAGTCATTACAATTGTTGAACAAAGTCATTACAATTGCTGGGCAAAGTCATTATTAAGGGTCAGATAAGTGATTAACAGTGGTCGGCAAAGTCATTACAATTGCTGGGCAAAGTCATTATAAGAGGTCGGAAAACTGATTCTTATTTGTTGGCAAAGTCATTACAATTGTTATGCAAAGTCATTTCTATAGATCAGATAAGTGATTAACAGTGGTTGGCAAAGTCATTACAATTGTTGAACAAAGTCATTACAATTGCTGGGCAAAGTCATTATTAAGGGTCAGATAAGTGATTAACAGTGGTCGGCAAAGTCATTACAATTGTTGAACAAAGTCATTACAATTGTTGGGCAAAGTCATTTCTATAGGTCAGATAAGTGATTAACAGTGGTTTGCAAAGTCATTACAATTGCTGGGCAAAGTCATTATTAAGGGTCAGATAAGTGATTAACAGTGGTCGGCAAAGTCATTACAATTGTTGAACAAAGTCATTACAATTGTTGGGCAAAGTTATTTTTAGAGGTCAGATTAGTGATTAACAGTGGTTAGCAAAGTCTTTTCAATCGTTGGGCGAAGTCATTAAAATTGTTGGGAAAAGTCATTTTTAGAGGTCGGATAAGTCATTACAAGTGTTTTGCAAAGACATTCCAATTTTTAGGCAAAGTCATTTTTAGAGGTCGAATAAGTGATAAACAGAGTTTTGCAAAGTTATTACAATTTTTGGGCAAAGTCATTACATTTGTCGGGTAAAGTGATTTTTAGGGGTCGAATTAGTGATTATCAATTGTTGGCAAAGTCGTTCCAATTGTTGGGCAAAGTCATTTTTAGAGGTCTGATAAGTGATAAACAGTGGTCGGCAAAGTCTTTACAATTGTTGGGCAAAGTCATTACATTTGTCGGGCAAAGTGATTTTTAGAGGTCGGATAAGTGATTAACAGTGATTGGCAAAGTCACCACAATTGTGGGGCAAAATCATTTTTAGTGGTCAGATGAGTGATAAACAGAGGTTGGCAAATTTATTACAATTGTTGGGGTAAGTCATTACAATTGTTGGGCAAAGTCATTTCTATAGGTCAGATAAGTGATTAACAGTGGTTGGCAAAGTCATTACAATTGCTGGGCAAAGTCATTATAAGAGGTCGGAAAACTGATTTTTATTTGTTGGCAAAGTCATTACAATTGTTATGCAAAGTCATTTCTATAGGTCAGATAAGTGATTAACAGTGGTTGGCAAAGTCATTACAATTGTTGAACAAAGTCATTACAATTGCTGGGCAAAGTCATTATTAAGGGTCAGATAAGTGATTAACAGTGGTCGGCAAAGTCATTACAATTGTTGAATAAAGTCATTACAATTGTTGGGCTAAGTAATTTTTAGAGGTCAGATTAGTGATTAACAGTTGTTAGCAAAGTCTTTTCAATCGTTGAGCAAAGTCGTTAAAATTGTTGGGAAAAGTCATTTTTAGAGGTCGGATAAGTCATTACAAGTGTTTTGCAAAGTCATTCCAATTTTTAGGCAAAGTCATTTTAAGAGGTCGAATAAGTGATAAACAGAGTTTTGCAAAGTTATTACAATTTTTGGGCAGAGTCATTACATTAGTTATGCAAAGTAATTTTTAGTGTTCGGATTAGTGATAAACAGAGGTTGGCAAAGTCATTACAATTGCTAGGCAAAGTAATTTTTAGAGGTCAGATAAGTGATTAACAGTGGTCGGCAAAGTCATTACAATTGTTGAACAAAGTCATTACAATTGTTGGGCAAAGTTATTTTTAGAGGTCAGATAAGTGATTAACAGTGGTTAGCAAAGTCATTTAAATCGTTGGGCAAAGTCATTAAAATTGTTAGGCAAAGTCATTTTTAGTGGTCGGATAAGTCATTACAAGTGTTTTACAAAGTCATTCCAATTGTTAAGCAAAGTCTTTTGTAGGGGTCGGATTAGTGATTAACAGTGGTTGGCAAAGTCATTTAAATTGCTGTGCAAAGTCTTTATTAGAGGTCGGAAAGCGATTTAAATTGGTTGGCAAATCATTAAATTTGTTGGGCAAAGTGATTTTTAGAGGTCGAATAAAAGATTAAAAGTGGTTGGCAAAGTCACAACAATTTTTGGGCAAAGTCATTTTCAGAGGTCAGATAAATGATTTAACAGTGCTTGGTAAAGTCATTACCATTGTGATGCAAAGTAATTACAATTGATGGGCAAATTCATTTTTAGAGGTCGAATTAGTGATTATCAATTGTTGGCAAAGTCATTACAATTGTTAGGCAAAGTTATTTTTAGAGGTCAGATAAGTGATTAACAGTGGTTAGCAAAATCATTTCAATCGTTGGGCAAAGCCATTAAAATTGTTGTGCGAAGTCATTTTTAGAGGTCGGATAAGTCATTACAAGTGTTTTGCAAAGTCATTACAATTGTAGGGCAAAGTCATTTTTAGAGGTCGAATTAGTGATTAACAGTGGTTGGCAAAGTCATTTAAATTGCTGTGCAAAGTCTTTACTAGAGGTTGGAAAAGTGATTTACATTGATTGGCAAATCATTAAATTTGTTGGGCAAAGATTTTTTTGTATAGGTCGAATAAAAGATTAAAAGTGGTTGGCAAAGTCACAACAATTTTTGGGCAAAGTCATTTTCAGAGGTCAGATTAATGATTTAACAGTGCTTGGAAAAGTCATTACCATTGTGATGTAAAGTAATTACAATTGATGGGCAAATTCATTTTTAGAGGTCGAATTAGTGATTATCAATTGTTGGCAAAGTCGTTACAATTGTTAGGCAAAGTAATTTTTAGAGGTCTGATAAGTGATAAACAGTGGTCGGCAAAGTCATTACAATTGTTGAGCAAAGTCATTACATTTGTTGGGCAAAGTGATTTTTTGAGGTCAGATAAGTGATTAACAGTGGTCGGCAAAGTCATTACAATTGTTGAACAAAGTCATTACAATTGTTAGGCAAAGTAATTTTTAGAGGTCTGATAAGTGATAAACAGTGGTCGGCAAAGTCATTACAATTGTTGAGCAAAGTCATTACATTTGTTGGGCAAAGTGATTTTTTGAGGTCAGATAAGTGATTAACAGTGGTCGGCAAAGTCATTACAATTGTTGAACAAAGTCATTACAATTGTTAGGCAAAGTTATTTTTAGAGGTCAGGTAAGTGATTAACATCGGTTAGAAAAGTCATTACAATTGCTGGGCAAAGTCATTATAAGAGGTCGGAAAACTGATTTTTATTTGTTGGCAAAGTCATTACAATTGTTATGCAAAGTCATTTCTATAGATCAGATAAGTGATTAACAGTGGTTGGCAAAGTCATTACAATTGTTGAACAAAGTGATTACAATTGCTGGGCAAAGTCATTATTAAATGTCAGATAAGTGATTAACAGTGGTCGGCAAAGTCATTACAATTGTTGAACAAAGTCATTACAATTGTTGGGCAAAGTCATTTCTATAGGTCAGATAAGTGATTAACAGTGGTTTGCAAAGTCATTACAATTGCTGGGCAAAGTCATTATTAAGGGTCAGATAAGTGATTAACAGTGGTCGGCAAAGTCATTAAAATTGTTGAACAAAGTCATTACAATTGTTGGGCAAAGTTATTTTTAGAGGTCAGATTAGTGATTAACAGTGGTTAGCAAAGTCTTTTCAATCGTTGGGCAAAGTCATTAAAATGGTTGGGAAAAGTCATTTTTAGAGGTCGGATAAGTCATTACAAGTGTTTTGCAAAGTCATTCCAATTTTTAGGAAAAGTCATTTTTAGAGGTCGAATAAGTGATAAACAGAGTTTTGCAAAGTTATTACAATTTTTGGGCAAAGTCATTACATTGGTCGGGTAAAGTGATTTTTAGGGGTCGAATTAGTGATTATCAATTGTTGGCAAAGTCGTTCCAATTGTTGGGCAAAGTCATTTTTAGAGGTCTGATAAGTGATAAACAGTGGTCGGCAAAGTCTTTACAATTGTTGGGCAAAGTCATTACATTTGTCGGCAAAGTGATTTTTAGAGGTCGGATAAGTGATTAACAGTGATTGGCAAAGTCACCACAATTGTGGGGCAAAATCATTTTAAGTGGTCAGATGAGTGATAAACAGAGGTTGGCAAAGTCATTACAATTGTTGAACAAAGTCATTACAATTGCTGGGCAAAGTCATTATTAAGGGTCAGATAAGCGATTAACAGTGGTCGGCAAAGTCATTACAATTGTTGAACAAAGTCATTACAATTGCTGGGCAAAGTCATTATTAAGGGTCAGATAAGCGATTAACAGTGGTCGGCAAAGTCATTACAATTGTTGAACAAAGTCATTACAATTGTTGGGCAAAGTTATTTTTAGAGGTCAGAAGAGTGATTAACAGTGGTTAGAAAAGTCATTTCAATCGTTGGGCAAAGTCATTAAAATTGTTGGGAAAAGTCATTTTTAGAGGTCGAATAAGTGATAAACAGAGTTTTGCAAAGTTATTACAATTTTTGGGCAGAGTCATTACAATTGTTATGCAAAGTCATTTCTATGGGTCAGATAAGTGATTAACAGTGGTTTGCAAAGTCATTACAATTGCTTGACAGTCATTATAAGAGGTCGGAAAACTGATTTTTACTTGTTGGCAAAGTCATTACAATTGTTGGGCAAAGTCATTTCTATAGGTCAGATAAGTGATTAACAGTGGTTGGCAAAGTCATTACAATTGCTGGGCAAAGTCATTATAAGAGGTCGGAAAACTGATAATTATTTGTTGGCAAAGTCATTACAATTGTTATGCAAAGTCATTTCTATAGGTCTGATAAGTGATTAACAGTGGTTGGCAAAGTCATTACAATTGTTGAACAAAGTCATTACAATTGCTGGGCAAAGTCATTATTAAGGGTCAGATAAGTGATTAACAGTGGTCGGCAAAGTCATTACAATTGTTGAACAAAGTCATTACAATTGTTGGGCAAAGTAATTTTTAGAGGTCAGATTAGTGATTAACAGTTGTTAGCAAAGTCTTTTCAATCGTTGAGCAAAGTCATTAAAATTGTTGGGAAAAGTCATTTTTAGAGGTCGGATAAGTCATTACAAGTGTTTTGCAAAGTCATTCCAATTTTTAGGCAAAGTCATTTTTAGAGGTCGAATAAGTGATAAACAGAGTTTTGCAAAGTTATTACAATTTTTGGGCAGAGTCATTACATTAGTTATGCAAAGTAATTTTTAGTGTTCGGATTAGTGATAAACAGAGGTTGGCAAAGTCATTACAATTGCTAGGCAAAGTCATTTTTAGAGGTCAGATAAGTGATTAACAGTGGTCGGCAAAGTCATTACAATTGTTGAACAAAGTCATTACAATTGTTGGGCAAAGTTATTTTTAGAGGTCAGATAAGTGATTAACAGTGGTTAGCAAAGTCATTTAAATCGTTGGGCAAAGTCATTAAAATTGTTAGGCAAAGTCATTTTTAGTGGTCGGATAAGTCATTACAAGTGTTTTGCAAAGTCATTCCAATTGTTAAGCAAAGTCGTTTGTAGGGGTCGGATTAGTGATTAACAGTGGTTGGCAAAGTCATTTAAATTGCTGTGCAAAGTCTTTATTAGAGGTCGGAAAGCGATTTAAATTGGTTGGCAAATCATTAAATTTGTTGGGCAAAGTGATTTTTAGAGGTCGAATAAAAGATTAAAAGTGGTTGGCAAAGTCACAACAATTTTTGGGCAAAGTCATTTTCAGAGGTCAGATAAATGATTTAACAGTGCTTGGTAAAGTCATTACCATTGTGATGCAAAGTAATTACAATTGATGGGCAAATTCATTTTTAGAGGTCGAATTAGTGATTATCAATTGCTGGCAAAGTCATTACAATTGTTGGGCAAAGTTATTTTTAGAGGTCAGATAAGTAATTAACAGTGGTTAGCAAAGTTATTTCAATCGTTGGGCAAAGTCATTAAAATTGTTGGGCGAAGTCATTTTTAGAGGTCGGATAAGTCATTACAAGTGTTTTGCAAAGTCATTCCAATTGTAGGGCAAAGTCGTTTGTAGGGGTCGGATTAGTGATTAACAGTGGTTGGCAAAGTCATTTAAATTGCTGTGCAAAGTCTTTATTAGAGGTTGGAAAAGTGATTTACATTGGTTGGCAAATCATTAAATTTGTTGGGCAAAGTGATTTTTATAGGTCGAATAAAAGATTAAAAGTGGTTGGCAAAGTCACAACAATTTTTGGGCAAAGTCATTTTCAGAGGTCAGATTAATGATTTAACAGTGCTTGGAAAAGTCATTACCATTGTGATGTAAAGTAATTACAATTGATGGGCAAATTCATTTTTAGAGGTCGAATTAGTGATTATCAATTGTTGGCAAAGTCGTTACAATTGTTGGGCAAAGTAATTTTTAGAGATCTGATAAGTGATAAACAGTGGTCGGCAAAGTCATTTCAATTGTTGGGCAAAGTCATTACATTTGTTGGGCAAAGTGATTTTTTGAGGTCAGATAAGTGATTAACAGTGGTCGGCAAAGTCATTACAATTGTTGTAGACAGTCATTTCAAATGTGGGGCAAAGTCAATACAATTTCTGGGCAAAGTCATTTTTAGGGGTCGGATTAGTGATTTACAGTGGTTGGCAAAGTCATTTAAATTTTTGGTAAAAGTCATTTTTAGAGGTGAGATAAGTGATTAACAGTGGTTGGCAAAGTCATTACAATTGTTGGGCAAATGACTTTGCCCAGAAATTGTATTGACTTTGCCCAACATTTGAAATGACTGTCTACAACAATTGTAATGACTTTGCCGACCACTGTTAATCACTTTTCTGACCTCTAAAAATAACTTTGCCCAATAATTGTAATGACTTTGCCAACAATTGATAATCACTAATTCGACCTCTAAAAATGAATTTGCCCATCAATTGTAATTACTTTGCATCACAATGGTAATGACTTTACCAAGCACTGTTAAATCATTTATCTGACCTCTGAAAATGACTTTGCCCAAAAATTGTTGTGACTTTGCCAACCACTTTTAATCTTTTATTCGACCTCTAAAAATCACTTTGCCCAACAAATTTAATGATTTGCCAACCAATTTAAATCGCTTTCCGACCTCTAATAAAGACTTTGCACAGCAATTTAAATGACTTTGCCAACCACTGTTAATCACTAATCCGACCCCTACAAACGACTTTGCTTAACAATTGGAATGACTTTGCAAAACACTTGTAATGACTTATCCGACCACTAAAAATGACTTTGCCTAACAATTTTAATGACTTTGCCCAACGATTTAAATGACTTTGCTAACCACTGTTAATCACTTATCTGACCTCTAAAAATAACTTTGCCCAACAATTGTAATGACTTTGTTCAACAATTGGAATAACTTTGCCGAACACTGTTAATCACTTATCTGACCACTAAAAATGACTTTGCCTAACAATTTTAATGACTTTGCCCAACGATTTAAATGACTTTGCTAACCACTGTTAATCACTTATCTGACCTCTAAAAATAACTTTGCCCAACAATTGTAATGACTCTGCCCAAAAATTGTAATGACTTTGCCGACCACTGTTAATCACTTATCTGACCCTTAATAATGACTTTGCCCAGCAATTGTAATGACTTTGTTCAACAATTGTAATGACTTTGCCAACCACTGTTAATCACTTATCAGACCTATAGAAATGACTTTGCCTAGCAATTGTAATGACTTTGCCAACCTCTGTTTATCACTAATCCGAACACTAAAAATTACTTTGCATAACTAATGTAATGACTCTGCCCAAAAATTGTAATGACTTTGCCGACCACTGTTAATCACTTATCTGACCCTTAATAATGACTTTGCCCAGCAATTGTAATGACTTTGCCCAGCAATTGTAATGACTTTGCCAACCACTGTTAATCACTTATCTGACCTATAGAAATGACTTTGCCCAACAATTGTAATGACTTTGCCAACAAGTAAAAATCAGTTTTCCGACCTCTTATAATGACTGTCCAGCAATTGTAATGACTTTGCAAACCACTGTTAATCACTTATCTGACCCATAGAAATGACTTTGCATAACAATTGTAATGACTCTGCCCAAAAATTGTAATAACTTTGCAAAACTCTGTTTATCACTTATTCGACCTCTAAAAATAACTTTGCCCAACAATTGTAATGACTTTGTTCAACAATTGTAATGACTTTGCCGACCACTGTTAATCGCTTATCTGACCCTTAATAATGACTTTGCCCAGCAATTGTAATGACTTTGTTCAACAATTGTAATGACTTTGCCAACCACTGTTAATCACTTATCTGACCTATTGAAATGACTTTGCCCAACAATTGTAATGACTTTGCCAACCACTGTTAATCACTTATCTGACCCTAAATAATGACTTTGCCCAGCAATTGTAATGACTTTGTTCAACAATTGTAATGACTTTGCCAACCACTGTTAATCACTCATCTGACCTATAGAAATGACTTTGCCCAGCAATTGTAATGACTTTGCCGACCACTGTTAATCACTTATCTGACCCTTAATAATGACTTTGCCCAGCAATTGTAATGACTTTGTTCAACAATTGTAATGACTTTGCCAACCTCTAATAAAGACTTTGCACAGCAATTTAAATGACTTTGCCAACCACTGTTAATCACTAATCCGACCCCTACAAATGACTTTGCCCTACAATTGGAATGACTTTGCAAAACACTTGTAATGACTTATCCGACCTCTAAAAATGACTTCGCCCAACAATTTTAATGACTTTGCCCAACGATTGAAATGATTTTGCTAACCACTGTTAATCACTTATCTGACCTCTAAAAATAACTTTGCCCAACAATTGTAATGACTTTGCCAACAATTGATAATCACTAATTCGACCTCTAAAAATGAATTTGCCCATCAATTGTAATTACTTTGCATCACAATGGTAATGACTTTACCAAGCACTGTTAAATCATTTATCTGACCTCTGAAAATGACTTTGCCCAAAAATTGTTGTGACTTTGCCAACCACTTTTAATCTTTTATTCGACCTCTAAAAATCACTTTGCCCAACAATTGTAATGACTTTGTTCAACAATTGTAATGACTTTGCCGACCACTGTTAATCACTTATCTGACCTCTAAAAATTACTTTGCCTAGCAATTGTAATGACTTTTCCAACCTCTAATAAAGACTTTGCACAGCAATTTAAATGACTTTGCCAACCACTGTTAATCACTAATCCGACCCCTACAAATGACTTTGCCCTACAATTGGAATGACTTTGCAAAACACTTGTAATGACTTATCTTACCACTAAAAATGACTTTGCCTAACAATTTTAATGACTTTGCCCAACGATTTAAATGACTTTGCTAACCACTGTTAATCACTTATCTGACCTCTAAAAATAACTTTGCCCAACAATTGTAATGACTTTGTTCAACAATTGTAATGACTTTGCCGACCACTGTTAATCACTTATCTGACCTCTAAAAATTACTTTGCCTAGCAATTGTAATGACTTTTCCAACCTCTAATAAAGACTTTGCACAGCAATTTAAATGACTTTGCCAACCACTGTTAATCACTAATCCGACCCCTACAAACGACTTTGCTTAACAATTGGAATGACTTTGCAAAACACTTGTAATGACTTATCTTACCACTAAAAATGACTTTGCCTAACAATTTTAATGACTTTGCCCAACGATTTAAATGACTTTGCTAACCACTGTTAATCACTTATCTGACCTCTAAAAATAACTTTGCCCAACAATTGTAATGACTTTGTTCAACAATTGTAATGACTTTGCCGACCACTGTTAATCACTTATCTGACCTCTAAAAATTACTTTGCCTAGCAATTGTAATGACTTTTCCAACCTCTAATAAAGACTTTGCACAGCAATTTAAATGACTTTGCCAACCACTGTTAATCACTAATCCGACCCCTACAAATGACTTTGCCCTACAATTGGAATGACTTTGCAAAACACTTGTAATGACTTATCCGACCTCTAAAAATGACTTCGCCCAACAATTTTAATGACTTTGCCCAATGATTGAAATGATTTTGCTAACCACTGTTAATCACTTATCTGACCTCTAAAAATAACTTTGCCCAACAATTGTAATGACTTTGCCAACAATTGATAATCACTAATTCGACCTCTAAAAATGAATTTGCCCATCAATTGTAATTACTTTGCATCACAATGGTAATGACTTTACCAAGCACTGTTAAATCATTTATCTGACCTCTGAAAATGACTTTGCCCAAAAATTGTTGTGACTTTGCCAACCACTTTTAATCTTTTATTCGACCTCTAAAAATCACTTTGCCCAACAAATTTAATGATTTGCCAACCAATTTAAATCGCTTTCCGACCTCTAATAAAGACTTTGCACAGCAATTTAAATGACTTTGCCATCCACTGTTAATCACTAATCCGACCCCTACAAACGACTTTGCTTAACAATTGGAATGACTTTGCAAAACACTTGTAATGACTTATCCGACCACTAAAAATGACTTTGCCTAACAATTTTAATGACTTTGCCCAACGATTTAAATGACATTGCTAACCACTGTTAATCACTTATCTGACCTCTAAAAATAACTTTTCCCAACAATTGTAATGACTTTGTTCAACAATTGTAATGACTTTGCCGACCACTGTTAATCACTTATCTGACCTCTAAAAATTACTTTGCCTAGCAATTGTAATGACTTTGCCAACCTCTGTTTATCACTAATCCGAACACTAAAAATTACTTTGCATAACTAATGTAATGACTCTGCCCAAAAATTGTAATAACTTTGCAAAACTCTGTTTATCACTTATTCGACCTCTAAAAATGACTTTGCCTAAAAATTGGAATGACTTTGCAAAACACTTGTAATGACTTATCCGACCTCTAAAAATGACTTTTCCCAACAATTTTAATGACTTTGCTCAACGATTGAAAGGACTTTGCTAACAACTGTTAATCACTAATCTGACCTCTAAAAATTACTTAGCCCAACAATTGTAATGACTTTGTTCAACAATTGTAATGACTTTGCCGACCACTGTTAATCACTTATCTGACCCTTAATAATGACTTTGCCCAGCAATTGTAATGACTTTGTTCAACAATTGTAATGACTTTGCCAACCACTGTTAATCACTTATCTGACCTATAGAAATGACTTTGCCAAACAATTGTAATGACTTACCCCAACAATTGTAATAAATTTGCCAACCTCTGTTTATCACTCATCTGACCACTAAAAATGATTTTACCCCACAATTGTGGTGACTTTGCCAATCACTGTTAATCACTTATCCGACCTCTAAAAATCACTTTGCCCGACAAATGTAATGACTTTGCCCAACAATTGTAAAGACTTTGCCGACCACTGTTTATCACTTATCAGACCTCTAAAAATGACTTTGCCCAAAAATTGGAACGACTTTGCCAACAATTGATAATCACTAATTCGACCCCTAAAAATCACTTTACCCGACAAATGTAATGACTTTGCCCAAAAATTGTAATAACTTTGCAAAACTCTGTTTATCACTTATCCGACCTCTAAAAATGACTTTTCCCAACAATTTTAATGACTTTGCCCAACGATTGAAAAGACTTTGCTAACCACTGTTAATCACTAATCTGACCTCTAAAAATAACTTTGCCCAACAATTGTAATGACTTTGTTCAACAATTGTAATGACTTTGCCGACCACTGTTAATCACTTATCTGACCCTTAATAATGACTTTGCCCAGCAATTGTAATGACTTTGCAAACCACTGTTAATCACTTATCTGACCTATAGAAATGACTTTGCCCAACAATTGTAATGACTTTGTTCAACAATTGTAATGACTTTGCCGACCACTGTTAATCACTTATCTGACCCTTAATAATGACTTTGCCCAGCAATTGTAATGACTTTGTTCAACAATTGTAATGACTTTGCCAACCACTGTTAATCACTTATCTGATCTATAGAAATGACTTTGCATAACAATTGTAATGACTTTGCCAAAAAATAAAAATCAGTTTTCCGACCTCTTATAATGACTTTGCCCAGCAATTGTAATGACTTTGCAAACCACTGTTAATCACTTATCTGACCTATAGAAATGACTTTGCATAACAATTGTAATGACTTTGTTCAACAATTGTAATGACTTTGCCGACCACTGTTAATCACTTATCTGACCCTTAATAATGACTTTGCCCAGCAATTGTAATGACTTTGTATAACAATTGTTATGACTCTGCCCAAAAATTGTAATAACTTTGCAAAACTCTGTTTATCACTTATTCGACCTCTAAAAATGACTTTTGCCAACAATTTTAATTGTTGGGCTAAGTCATTTTTAGAGGTCTGATAAGTAATTAACAGTGTTCGGCAAAGTCATTCCAATTGTTAGGCAAAGTCATTTCAATTGTTTGGCTAAGTCATTTTTAGAGGTCTGATAAGTAATTAACAGTGTTCGGCAAAGTCATTCCAATTTTTAGGCAAAGTCATTTCAATTGTTTGGCAAAAACATTACAATTGTTGGTCAAAGTGATTTTTAGAGGTTCGATAGGTGTTAAACAGTTGTTGGCAAGGTCATTACATTTGTTAGGCAAACTCATTTCAATTGTTTGGCAAAGTCGTTACAATTGTTGGTCAAAGTGATTTTTAGAGGTCGGATAAGTGATTAACAGTGGTTTGGCAAAGCCACTACAATTGTTGGGATAAGTCATTTTTAGAGGTCTGATAAGTAATTAACAGTGTTCGGCAAAGTCATTCCAATTATTGGGCAAAGTCATTTTTTAAAGGTCGGATATGTGATAAACAGAGGTTGCAAAGTCATTTAAATTTCTGTGCAAAGTCATTATTTGAGGTCGAAAAAGTGATTTACAGTGGTTGGCAATGTCATTACAATTGTATGGCAAAGTCATTTTTAGGGATCGGATAAGTGATTAACAGTGGTTGGCAAAGTCATTTAAATCGTTGGGCAAAGTCATTAAAATTGTTAGGCAAAGTTATTTTTAGAGGTCAGATAAGTGATTAACAGTGGTTAGCAAAGTCATTTAAATCGTTGGGCAAAGTCATTAAAATTGTTAGGCAAAGTCATTTTTAGTGGTAAGATAAGTCATTACAAGTGTTTTGCAAAGTCATTCCAATTGTTAAGCAAAGTCGTTTGTAGGGGTCGGATTAGTGATTAACAGTGGTTGGCAAAGTCATTTAAATTGCTGTGCAAAGTCTTTATTAGAGGTCGGAAAGCGATTTAAATTGGTTGGCAAATCATTAAATTTGTTGGGCAAAGTGATTTTTAGAGGTCGAATAAAAGATTAAAAGTGGTTGGCAAAGTCACAACAATTTTTGGGCAAAGTCATTTTCAGAGGTCAGATAAATGATTTAACAGTGCTTGGTAAAGTCATTACCATTGTGATGCAAAGTAATTACAATTGATGGGCAAATTCATTTTTAGAGGTCGAATTAGTGATTATCAATTGTTGGCAAAGTCATTACAATTGTTGGGCAAAGTTATTTTTAGAGGTCAGATAAGTGATTAACAGTGGTTAGCAAAATCATTTCAATCGTTGGGCAAAGTCATTAAAATTGTTGGGCGAAGTCATTTTTAGAGGTCGGATAAGTCATTACAAGTGTTTTGCAAAGTCATTCCAATTGTAGGGCAAAGTCATTTGTAGGGGTCGGATTAGTGATTAACAGTGGTTGGCAAAGTCATTTAAATTGCTGTGCAAAGTCTTTATTAGAGGTTGGAAAAGTGATTTACATTGATTGGCAAATCATTAAATTTGTTGGGCAAAGATTTTTTTGTATAGGTCGAATAAAAGATTAAAAGTGGTTGGCAAAGTCACAACAATTTTTGGGCAAAGTCATTTTCAGAGGTCAGATTAATGATTTAACAGTGCTTGGAAAAGTCATTACCATTGTGATGTAAAGTAATTACAATTGATGGGCAAATTCATTTTTAGAGGTCGAATTAGTGATTATCAATTGTTGGCAAAGTCGTTACAATTGTTAGGCAAAGTAATTTTTAGAGGTCTGATAAGTGATAAACAGTGGTCGGCAAAGTCATTACATTTGTTGGGCAAAGTGATTTTTTGAGGTCAGATAAGTGATTAACAGTGGTCGGCAAAGTCATTACAATTGTTGAACAAAGTCATTACAATTGTTAGGCAAAGTTATTTTTAGAGGTCAGGTAAGTGATTAACATCGGTTAGAAAAGTCATTACAATTGCTGGGCAAAGTCATTATTAAGGGTCAGATAAGTGATTAACAGTGGTCGGCAAAGTCATTACAATTGTTGAACAAAGTCATTACAATTGTTGGGCAAAGTTATTTTTAGAGGTCAGATTAGTGATTAACAGTGGTTAGCAAAGTCTTTTCAATCGTTGGGCAAAGTCATTAAAATGGTTGGGAAAAGTCATTTTTAGAGGTCGGATAAGTCATTACAAGTGTTTTGCAAAGTCATTCCAATTTTTAGGCAAAGTCATTTTTAGAGGTCGAATAAGTGATAAACAGAGTTTTGCAAAGTTATTACAATTTTTGGGCAAAGTCATTACATTTGTCGGGTAAAGTGATTTTTAGGGGTCGAATTAGTGATTATCAATTGTTGGCAAAGTCGTTCCAATTGTTGGGCAAAGTCATTTTTAGAGGTCTGATAAGTGATAAACAGTGGTCGGCAAAGTCTTTACAATTGTTCGGCAAAGTCATTACATTTGTCGGGCAAAGTGATTTTTAGAGGTCGGATAAGTGATTAACAGTGATTGGCAAAGTCACCACATTTGTGGGGCAAAATCATTTTTAGTGGTCAGATGAGTGATAAACAGAGGTTGGCAAATTTATTACAATTGTTGGGGTAAGTCATTACAATTGTTGGGCAAAGTCATTTCTATAGGTCAGATAAGTGATTAACAGTGGTTGGCAAAGTCATTACAATTATTGAACAAAGTCATTACAATTGCTGTGCAAAGTCTTTATTAGAGGTCGGAAAGCGATTTAAATTGGTTGGCAAATCATTAAATTTGTTGGGCAAAGTGATTTTTAGAGGTCGAATAAAAGATTAAAAGTGGTTGGCAAAGTCACAACAATTTTTGGGCAAAGTCATTTTCAGAGGTCAGATTAATGATTTAACAGTGCTTGGTAAAGTCATTACCATTGTGATGCAAAGTAATTACAATTGATGGGCAAATTCATTTTTAGAGGTCGAATTAGTGATTATCAATTGTTGGCAAAGTCATTACAATTGTTGGGCAAAGTTATTTTTAGAGGTCAGATAAGTGATTAACAGTGGTTAGCAAAATCATTTCAATCGTTGGGCAAAGTCATTAAAATTGTTGGGCGAAGTCATTTTTAGAGGATTAACAGTGGTCGGCAAAGTCATTACAATTGTTGAACAAAGTCATTACAATTGTTGGGCAAAGTTATTTTTAGAGGTCAGATTAGTGATTAACAGTGGTTAGAAAAGTCATTTCAACAATTGGAATGACTTTGCCGAACACTGTTAATTACTTATCAGACCTCTAAAAATGACTAAGCCCAACAATTGTAATGGCTTTGCCAAACAATTGAAAAGACTTTGCCTAACAATTGGAATGACTTTGCCGAACACTGTTAATTACTTATCAGACCTCTAAAAATGACTTAGCCCAACACTTGTAATGGCTTTGCCAAACAATTGAAATGACTTTGCCTAACAATTGTAATGACTTTGCCGAACAATGTTAATTACTCATCAGACCTCTAAAAATGACTTAGCCCAACAACTGGAATGACTTTGCCGAACACTGTTAATTACTTATCAGACCTCTAAAAATGACTTAGCCCAACAATTGTAATGGCTTTGCCAAACAATTGTAATGACTTTGCCGAACACTGTTAATTACTTATCAGACCTCTAAAAATGACTTAGCCCAAAAATTGTAATGGCTTTGCCAAACAATTGAAATGACTTTGCCTAACAATTGTAATGACTTTGCCGAACAATGTTAATTACTCATCAGACCTCTAAAAATGACTTAGCCCAAAAATTGGAATGACTTTGCCGAACACTGTTAATTACTTATCAGACCTCTAAAAATGACTTTGCCTAACAATTGTAATGACATTGCCAACCACTGTAAATCACTTTTTCGACCTCAAATAATGACTTTGCACAGAAATTTAAATGACTTTGCAACCTCTGTTTATCACATATCCGACCTTTAAAAAATGACTTAGCCCAACAATTGTAATGGCTTTGCCAAACAATTGAAATGACTTTGCCTAAAAATTGGAATGACTTTGCCGAACACTGTTAATTACTTATCAGACCTCTAAAAATGACTTAGCCCAACAATTGTAATGGCTTTGCCAAACAATTGAAATGACTTTGCCTAACAATTGGAATGACTTTGCCGAACACTGTTAATTACTTATCAGACCTCTAAAAATGACTTAGCCCAACAATTGAAATGACTTTGCCTAACAATTGTAATGACCTTGCCGAACACTGTTAATTACTTATCAGACCTCTAAAAATGACTTTGCCTAACAATTGTAATGACATTGCCAACCACTGTAAATCACTTTTTCGACCTCAAATAATGACTTTGCACAGAAATTTAAATGACTTTGCAACCTCTGTTTATCACATATCCGACCTTTAAAAAATGACTTAGCCCAACAATTGTAATGGCTTTGCCAAACAATTGAGATGACTTTGCCTAAAAATTGGAATGACTTTGCCGAACACTGTTAATTACTTATCAGACCTCTAAAAATGACTTAGCCCAACAATTGTAATGGCTTTGCCAAACAATTGAAATGACTTTGCCTAACAATTGGAATGACTTTGCCGAACACTGTTAATTACTTATCAGACCTCTAAAAATGACTTAGCCCAACAATTGAAATGACTTTGCCTAACAATTGTAATGACCTTGCCGAACACTGTTAATTACTTATCAGAACTCTAAAAATGACTTAGCCCAACAATTGTAATGGCTTTGCCAAACAATTGAAATGACTTTGCCTAACAATTGGAATGACTTTGCCGAACACTGTTAATTACTTATCAGACCTCTAAAAATGACTAAGCCCAACAATTGTAATGGCTTTGCCAAACAATTGAAATGACTTTGCCTAACAATTGGAATGACTTTGCCGAACACTGTTAATTACTTATCAGACCTCTAAAAATGACTTAGCCCAACAATTGTAATGGCTTTGCCAAACAATTGAAATGACTTTGCCTAACAATTGTAATGACTTTGCCGAACAATGTTAATTACTCATCAGACCTCTAAAAATGACTTAGCCCAACAATAGGAATGACTTTGCCGAAAACTGTTAATTACTTATCAGACCTCTAAAAATGACTTAGCCCAACAATTGTAATGGCTTTGCCAAACAATAGAAATGACTTTGCCTAACAATTGTAATGACTTTGCCGAACAATGTTAATTTCTCATCAGACCTCTAAAAATGACTTAGCCCAACAATTGGAATGACTTTGCCGAACACTGTTAATTACTTATCAGACCTCTAAAAATGACTTAGCCCAACAATTGTAATGGCTTTGCCAAACAATTGTAATGACTTTGCCTAACAATTTGAATGACTTTGCCGAACACTGTTAATTACTTATCAGACCTCTAAAAATGACTAAGCCCAACAATTGTAATGGCTTTGCCAAACAATTGAAATGACTTTGCCTAACAATTGGAATGACTTTGCCGAACACTGTTAATTACTTATCAGACCTCTAAAAATGACTTAGCCCAACAATTGTAATGGCTTTGCAAAACAATTGAAATGACTCTGCCTAACAATTGTAATGACTTTGCCGAACAATGTTAATTACTCATCAGACCTCTAAAAATGACTTAGCCCAACAATTGGAATGACTTTGCCGAACACTGTTAATTACTTATCAGACCTCTAAAAATGACTTAGCCCAAAAATTGTAATGGCTTTGCCAAACAATTGAAATGACTTTGCCTAACAATTGGAATGACTTTGCCGAAAACTGTTAATTACTTATCAGACCTCTAAAAATGACTAAGCCCAACAATTGTAATGGCTTTGCCAAACAATTGAAATGACTTTGCCTTACAATAGTAATGACTTTGCCGAACAATGTTAATTACTCATCAGACCTCTAAAAATGACTTAGCCCAACAATTGGAATGACTTTGCCGAACACTGTTAATTACTTATCAGACCTCTAAAAATGACTTAGCCCAACAATTGTAATGGCTTTGCCAAACAATTGTAATGACTTTGCCGAACACTGTTAATTACTTATCAGACCTCTAAAAATGACTTAGCCCAAAAATTGTAATGGCTTTGCCAAACAATTGAAATGACTTTGCCTAACAATTGTAATGACTTTGCCGAACAATGTTAATTACTCATCAGACCTCTAAAAATGACTTAGCCCAACAATTGGAATGACTTTGCCGAACACTGTTAATTACTTATCAGACCTCTAAAAATGACTTAGCCCAACAATTGTAATGGCTTTGCCAAACAATTGTAATGACTTTGCCGAACAATTGTAATGACTTAGCCCAACAATTGTAATGGCTTTGCCAAACAATTGTAATGACTTTGCCGAACACTGTTAATTACTTATCAGACCTCTAAAAATGACTTAGCCCAACAATTGTAATGGCTTTGCCAAACAATTGAAATGACTTTGCCTAACAATTGTAATGACTTTGCCGAACAATGTTAATTTCTCATCAGACCTCTAAAAATGACTTAGCCCAACAATTGGAATGACTTTGCCGAACACTGTAAATTACTTATCAGACCTCTAAAAATGACTTAGCCCAACAATTGGAATGACTTTGCCGAACACTGTTAATTACTTATCAGACCTCTAAAAATGACTTAGCCCAACAATTGTAATGGCTTTGCCAAACAATTGTAATGACTTTGCCTAACAATTTGAATGACTTTGCCGAACACTGTTAATTACTTATCAGACCTCTAAAAATGACTAAGCCCAACAATTGTAATGGCTTTGCCAAACAATTGAAATGACTTTGCCTAACAATTGGAATGACTTTGCCGAACACTGTTAATTACTTATCAGACCTCTAAAAATGACTTAGCCCAACAATTGTAATGGCTTTGCAAAACAATTGAAATGACTCTGCCTAACAATTGTAATGACTTTGCCGAACAATGTTAATTACTCATCAGACCTCTAAAAATGACTTAGCCCAACAATTGGAATGACTTTGCCGAACACTGTTAATTACTTATCAGACCTCTAAAAATGACTTAGCCCAAAAATTGTAATGGCTTTGCCAAACAATTGAAATGACTTTGCCTAACAATTGGAATGACTTTGCCGAAAACTGTTAATTACTTATCAGACCTCTAAAAATGACTAAGCCCAACAATTGTAATGGCTTTGCCAAACAATTGAAATGACTTTGCCTTACAATAGTAATGACTTTGCCGAACAATGTTAATTACTCATCAGACCTCTAAAAATGACTTAGCCCAACAATTGGAATGACTTTGCCGAACACTGTTAATTACTTATCAGACCTCTAAAAATGACTTAGCCCAACAATTGTAATGGCTTTGCCAAACAATTGTAATGACTTTGCCGAACACTGTTAATTACTTATCAGACCTCTAAAAATGACTTAGCCCAAAAATTGTAATGGCTTTGCCAAACAATTGAAATGACTTTGCCTAACAATTGTAATGACTTTGCCGAACAATGTTAATTACTCATCAGACCTCTAAAAATGACTTAGCCCAACAATTGGAATGACTTTGCCGAACACTGTTAATTACTTATCAGACCTCTAAAAATGACTTAGCCCAACAATTGTAATGGCTTTGCCAAACAATTGTAATGACTTTGCCGAACAATTGTAATGACTTAGCCCAACAATTGTAATGGCTTTGCCAAACAATTGTAATGACTTTGCCGAACACTGTTAATTACTAATCAGACCTCTAAAAATGACTTAGCCCAAAAATTGTAATGGCTTTGCCAAACAATTGAAATGACTTTGCCTAACAATTGTAATGACTTTGCCGAACAATGTTAATTACTCATCAGACCTCTAAAAATGACTTAGCCCAACAATTGGAATGACTTTGCCGAACACTGTTAATTACTTATTAGACCTCTAAAAATGACTTAGCCCAACAATTGTAATGGCTTTGCCAAACAATTGTAATGACTTTGCCGAACACTGTTAATTACTTATCAGACCTCTAAAAATGACTTAGCCCAACAATTGTAATGGCTTTGCCAAACAAATGTAATGACTTTGCCCAACAATTGTAATGACTTTGCCAACCACTGTTAATCACTTATCTGACCTATAGAAATGACTTTGCATAACAATTGTAATGACTTTGCCAACAAATAAAAATCAGTTTTCCGACCTCTTATAATGACTTTGCCCAAAAATTGTAATAACTTTGCTAACCACTGTTAATCACTAATCTGACCTCTAAAAATAACTTTGCCCAACAATTGTAATGACTTTGTTCAACAATTGTAATGACTTTGCCGACCACTGTTAATCACTTTTCTGACCTCTAAAAATCACTTTGCCCAACAAATGTAATGACTTTGCCCAACAATTGTAATGACTTTGCCAACCACTGTTAATCACTTATCTGACCTATAGAAATGACTTTGCATAACAATTGTAATGACTTTGCCAACAAATAAAAATCAGTTTTCCGACCTCTTATAATGACTTTGCCCAGAAATTGTAATGACTTTGCCAACCACTGTTAATCACTTATCTGACCTATAGAAATGACTTTTCATAACAAATGTAATGACTTTGCCAACAAGTAAAAATCAGTTTTCCGACCTCTTATAATGACTTTGCCCAGCAATTGTAATGACTTTGCAAACCACTGTTAATCACTTATCTGAACTATAGAAATGACTTTGCATAACAATTGTAATGACTTTGTTCAACAATTGTAATGACTTTGCCGACCACTGTTAATCACTTATCTGACCCTTAATAATGACTTTGCCCAGCAATTGTAATGACTTTGTATAACAATTGTTATGACTCTGCCCAAAAATTGTAATAACTTCGCAAAACTCTGTTTATCACTTATTCGACCTCTAAAAATAACTTTGCCCAACAATTGTAATGACTTTGATCAACAATTGTAATGACTTTGCCAACCACTGTTAATCACTTATCTGACCTATAGAAATCACTTTGCCCAACAAATGTAATGACTTTGCCCAACAAATAAAAATCAGTTTTCCGACCTCTTATAATGACTTTGCCCAAAAATTGTAATAACTTTGCTAACCACTGTTAATCACTAATCTGACCTCTAAAAATAACTTTGCCCAACAATTGTAATGACTTTGTTCAACAATTGTAATGACTTTGCCGACCACTGTTAATCACTTTTCTGACCTCTAAAAATCACTTTGCCCAACAAATGTAATGACTTTGCCCAACAATTGTAATGACTTTGCCAACCACTGTTAATCACTTATCTGACCTATAGAAATGACTTTGCATAACAATTGTAATGACTTTGCCAACAAATAAAAATCAGTTTTCCGACCTCTTATAATGACTTTGCCCAGAAATTGTAATGACTTTGCCAACCACTGTTAATCACTTATCTGACCTATAGAAATGACTTTTCATAACAAATGTAATGACTTTGCCAACAAGTAAAAATCAGTTTTCCGACCTCTTATAATGACTTAGCCCAACAATTGGAATGACTTTGCCGAACACTGTTAATTACTTATTAGACCTCTAAAAATGACTTAGCCCAACAATTGTAATGGCTTTGCCAAACAATTGTAATGACTTTGCCGAACACTGTTAATTACTTATCAGACCTCTAAAAATGACTTAGCCCAACAATTGTAATGGCTTTGCCAAACAAATGTAATGACTTTGCCCAACAATTGTAATGACTTTGCCAACCACTGTTAATCACTTATCTGACCTATAGAAATGACTTTGCATAACAATTGTAATGACTTTGCCAACAAATAAAAATCAGTTTTCCGACCTCTTATAATGACTTTGCCCAAAAATTGTAATAACTTTGCTAACCACTGTTAATCACTAATCTGACCTCTAAAAATAACTTTGCCCAACAATTGTAATGACTTTGTTCAACAATTGTAATGACTTTGCCGACCACTGTTAATCACTTTTCTGACCTCTAAAAATCACTTTGCCCAACAAATGTAATGACTTTGCCCAACAATTGTAATGACTTTGCCAACCACTGTTAATCACTTATCTGACCTATAGAAATGACTTTGCATAACAATTGTAATGACTTTGCCAACAAATAAAAATCAGTTTTCCGACCTCTTATAATGACTTTGCCCAGAAATTGTAATGACTTTGCCAACCACTGTTAATCACTTATCTGACCTATAGAAATGACTTTTCATAACAAATGTAATGACTTTGCCAACAAGTAAAAATCAGTTTTCCGACCTCTTATAATGACTTTGCCCAGCAATTGTAATGACTTTGCAAACCACTGTTAATCACTTATCTGAACTATAGAAATGACTTTGCATAACAATTGTAATGACTTTGTTCAACAATTGTAATGACTTTGCCGACCACTGTTAATCACTTATCTGACCCTTAATAATGACTTTGCCCAGCAATTGTAATGACTTTGTATAACAATTGTTATGACTCTGCCCAAAAATTGTAATAACTTCGCAAAACTCTGTTTATCACTTATTCGACCTCTAAAAATAACTTTGCCCAACAATTGTAATGACTTTGATCAACAATTGTAATGACTTTGCCAACCACTGTTAATCACTTATCTGACCTATAGAAATGACTTTGCATAACAATTGTAATGACTTTGCCAACAAATAAAAATCAGTTTTCCGACCTCTTATAATGACTTTGCCAAGAAATTGTAATGACTTTGCCAACCACTGTTAATCACTTATCTTACCTATAGAAATGACTTTGCCCAACAATTGTAATGACTTTGCCAACCACTGTTAATCACTTATCTCACCTCTAAAAATGACTTTGACCAAAAATTTAAATGACTTTGCCAACCACTGTAAATCACTAATCCGACCCCTAAAAATGACTTTGCCCAGAAATTGTATTGACTTTGCCCAACATTTTAAATGACTGTCTACAACAATTGTAATGACTTTGCCGACCACTGTTAATCACTTATCTGACCTCTAAAAATCACTTTGCCCAGAAATTGTATTGACTTTGCCCAACATTTGAAATGACTGTCTACAACAATTGTAATGACTTTGCCGACCACTGTTAATCACTTATCAGACCTCTAAAAATTACTTTGCCCAACAATTGTAACGACTTTGCCAACAATTGATAATCACTAATTCGACCTCTAAAAATGAATTTGCCCATCAATTGTAATTACTTTACATCACAATGGTAATGACTTTTCCCAGCACTGTTAAATCATTAATCTGACCTCTGAAAATGACTTTGCCCAAAAATTGTTGTGACTTTGCCAACCACTATTAATCACTTATCTGACCTATAGAAATGACTTTTCATAACAAATGTAATGACTTTGCCAACAAGTAAAAATCAGTTTTCCGACCTCTTATAATGACTTTGCCCAGCAATTGTAATGACTTTGCAAACCACTGTTAATCACTTATCTGAACTATAGAAATGACTTTGCATAACAATTGTAATGACTTTGTTCAACAATTGTAATGACTTTGCCGACCACTGTTAATCACTTATCTGACCCTTAATAATGACTTTGCCCAGCAATTGTAATGACTTTGTATAACAATTGTTATGACTCTGCCCAAAAATTGTAATAACTTTGCAAAACTCTGTTTATCACTTATTCGACCTCTAAAAATGACTTTTCCCAACAATTTTAATGACTTTGCCCAACGATTGAAATGACTTTTCTTACCACTGTTAATCACTTATCTGACCTCTAAAAATAACTTTGCCCAACAATTGTAATGACTTTGTTCAACAATTGTAATGACTTTGCCGACCACTGTTAATCGCTGATCTGACCCTTAATAATGACTTTGCCCAGCAATTGTAATGACTTTGATCAACAATTGTAATGACTTTGCCAACCACTGTTAATCACTTATCTGACCTATAGAAATGACTTTGCCCAACAATTGTAATGACTTTGCCAACCACTGTTAATCACTTATCTCACCTCTAAAAATGACTTTGACCAAAAATATAAATGACTTTGCCAACCACTGTAAATCACTAATCCGACCCCTAAAAATGACTTTGCCCAGAAATTGTATTGACTTTGCCCAACATTTGAAATGACTGTCTACAACAAATGTAATGACTTTGCCAACAAGTAAAAATCAGTTTTCCGACCTCTTATAATGACTTTGCCCAGCAATTGTAATGACTTTGCAAAACACTGTTAATCACTTATCTGACCTATAGAAATGACTTTGCATAACAATTGTAATGACTTTGTTCAACAATTGTAATGACTTTGCCGACCACTGTTAATCACTTATCTGACCCTTAATAATGACTTTGCCCAGCAATTGTAATGACTTTGATCAACAATTGTAATGACTTTGCCAACAAATAAAAATCAGTTTTCCGACCTCTTATAATGACTTTGCCCAGCAATTGTAATGACTTTGCCAACCACTGTTAATCACTTATCTGACCTATAGAAATGACTTTGCCCAACAATTGTAATGACTTTGCCAACCACTGTTAATCACTTATCTCACCTCTAAAAATGACTTTGACCAAAAATTTAAATGACTTTGCCAACCACTGTTAATCACTTATCTGACCTATAGAAATGACTTTGCATAACAATTGTGGGGCAAAATCATTTTTAGTGGTCAGATGAGTGATAAACAGAGGTTGGCAAATTTATTACAATTGTTGGGGTAAGTCATTACAATTGTTGGGCAAAGTCATTTCTATAGGTCAGATAAGTGATTAACAGTGGTTGGCAAAGTCATTACAATTATTGAACAAAGTCATTACAATTGCTGGGCAAAGTCATTATTGAGGGTCAGATAAGTGATTAACAGTGGTCGGCAAAGTCATTACAATTGTTGGGCAAAGTCATTTCTATAGGTCAGATAAGTGATTAACAGTGGTTGGCAAAGTCATTACAATTGCTGAACAAAGTCATTACAATTGCTGGGCAAAGTCATTATTAAGGGTCAGATAAGCGATTAACAGTGGTCGGCAAAGTCATTACAATTGTTGAACAAAGTCATTACAATTGTTGGGCAAAGTTATTTTTAGAGGTCAGATTAGTGATTAACAGTGGTTAGAAAAGTCATTTCAACAATTGGAATGACTTTGCCGAACACTGTTAATTACTTATCAGACCTCTAAAAATGACTAAGCCCAACAATTGTAATGGCTTTGCCAAACAATTGAAAAGACTTTGCCAAACAATTGGAATGACTTTGCCGAACACTGTTAATTACTTATCAGACCTCTAAAAATGACTTAGCCCAACACTTGTAATGGCTTTGCCAAACAATTGAAATGACTTTGCCTAACAATTGTAATGACTTTGCCGAACAATGTTAATTACTCATCAGACCTCTAAAAATGACTTAGCCCAACAACTGGAATGACTTTGCCGAACACTGTTAATTACTTATCAGACCTCTAAAAATGACTTAGCCCAACAATTGTAATGGCTTTGCCAAACAATTGTAATGACTTTGCCGAACACTGTTAATTACTTATCAGACCTCTAAAAATGACTTAGCCCAAAAATTGTAATGGCTTTGCCAAACAATTGAAATGACTTTGCCTAACAATTGTAATGACTTTGCCGAACAATGTTAATTACTCATCAGACCTCTAAAAATGACTTAGCCCAAAAATTGAAATGACTTTGCCTAACAATTGTAATGACCTTGCCGAACACTGTTAATTACTTATCAGACCTCTAAAAATGACTTTGCCTAACAATTGTAATGACATTGCCAACCACTGTAAATCACTTTTTCGACCTCAAATAATGACTTTGCACAGAAATTTAAATGACTTTGCAACCTCTGTTTATCACATATCCGACCTTTAAAAAATGACTTAGCCCAACAATTGTAATGGCTTTGCCAAACAATTGAGATGACTTTGCCTAAAAATTGGAATGACTTTGCCGAACACTGTTAATTACTTATCAGACCTCTAAAAATGACTTAGCCCAACAATTGTAATGGCTTTGCCAAACAATTGAAATGACTTTGCCTAACAATTGGAATGACTTTGCCGAACACTGTTAATTACTTATCAGACCTCTAAAAATGACTTAGCCCAACAATTGAAATGACTTTGCCTAACAATTGTAATGACCTTGCCGAACACTGTTAATTACTTATCAGAACTCTAAAAATGACTTAGCCCAACAATTGTAATGGCTTTGCCAAACAATTGAAATGACTTTGCCTAACAATTGGAATGACTTTGCCGAACACTGTTAATTACTTATCAGACCTCTAAAAATGACTAAGCCTAACAATTGTAATGGCTTTGCCAAACAATTGAAATGACTTTGCCTAACAATTGGAATGACTTTGCCGAACACTGTTAATTACTTATCAGACCTCTAAAAATGACTTAGCCCAACAATTGTAATGGCTTTGCCAAACAATTGAAATGACTTTGCCTAACAATTGTAATGACTTTGCCGAACAATGTTAATTACTCATCAGACCTCTAAAAATGACTTAGCTCAACAATTGGAATGACTTTGCCGAAAACTGTTAATTACTTATCAGACCTCTAAAAATGACTTAGCCCAACAATTGTAATGGCTTTGCCAAACAATTGAAATGACTTTGCCTAACAATTGTAATGACTTTGCCGAACAATGTTAATTTCTCATCAGACCTCTAAAAATGACTTAGCCCAACAATTGGAATGACTTTGCCGAACACTGTTAATTACTTATCAGACCTCTAAAAATGACTTAGCCCAACAATTGGAATGACTTTGCCGAACACTGTTAATTACTTATCAGACCTCTAAAAATGACTTAGCCCAACAATTGTAATGGCTTTGCCAAACAATTGTAATGACTTTGCCGAACACTGTTAATTACTTATCAGACCTCTAAAAATGACTTAGCCCAACAATTGTAATGGCTTTGCCAAACAAATGTAATGACTTTGCCCAACAATTGTAATGACTTTGCCAACCACTGTTAATCACTTATCTGACCTAAAGAAATGACTTTGCATAACAATTGTAATGACTTTGCCAACAAATAAAAATCAGTTTTCCGACCTCTTATAATGACTTTGCCCAAAAATTGTAATAACTTTGCTAACCACTGTTAATCACTAATCTGACCTCTAAAAATAACTTTGCCCAACAATTGTAATGACTTTGTTCAACAATTGTAATGACTTTGCCGACCACTGTTAATCACTTTTCTGACCTCTAAAAATCACTTTGCCCAACAAATGTAATGACTTTGCCCAACAATTGTAATGACTTTGCCAACCACTGTTAATCACTTATCTGACCTATAGAAATGACTTTGCATAACAATTGTAATGACTTTGCCAACAAATAAAAATCAGTTTTCCGACCTCTTATAATGACTTTGCCCAGAAATTGTAATGACTTTGCCAACCACTGTTAATCACTTATCTGACCTATAGAAATGACTTTTCATAACAAATGTAATGACTTTGCCAACAAGTAAAAATCAGTTTTCCGACCTCTTATAATGACTTTGCCCAGCAATTGTAATGACTTTGCAAACCACTGTTAATCACTTATCTGAACTATAGAAATGACTTTGCATAACAATTGTAATGACTTTGTTCAACAATTGTAATGACTTTGCCGACCACTGTTAATCACTTATCTGACCCTTAATAATGACTTTGCCCAGCAATTGTAATGACTTTGTATAACAATTGTTATGACTCTGCCCAAAAATTGTAATAACTTCGCAAAACTCTGTTTATCACTTATTCGACCTCTAAAAATAACTTTGCCCAACAATTGTAATGACTTTGATCAACAATTGTAATGACTTTGCCAACCACTGTTAATCACTTATCTGACCTATAGAAATGACTTTGCATAACAATTGTAATGACTTTGCCAACAAATAAAAATCAGTTTTCCGACCTCTTATAATGACTTTGCCAAGAAATTGTAATGACTTTGCCAACCACTGTTAATCACTTATCTGACCTATAGAAATGACTTTGCCCAACAATTGTAATGACTTTGCCAACCACTGTTAATCACTTATCTCACCTCTAAAAATGACTTTGACCAAAAATTTAAATGACTTTGCCAACCACTGTAAATCACTAATCCGACCCCTAAAAATGACTTTGCCCAGAAATTGTATTGACTTTGCCCAACATTTGAAATGACTGTCTACAACAATTGTAATGACTTTGCCGACCACTGTTAATCACTTATCTGACCTCTAAAAATCACTTTGCCCAGAAATTGTATTGACTTTGCCCAACATTTGAAATGACTGTCTACAACAATTGTAATGACTTTGCCGACCACTGTTAATCACTTATCAGACCTCTAAAAATTACTTTGCCCAACAATTGTAACGACTTTGCCAACAATTGATAATCACTAATTCGACCTCTAAAAATGAATTTGCCCATCAATTGTAATTACTTTACATCACAATGGTAATGACTTTTCCCAGCACTGTTAAATCATTAATCTGACCTCTGAAAATGACTTTGCCCAAAAATTGTTGTGACTTTGCCAACCACTGTTAATCACTTATCTGACCTATAGAAATGACTTTTCATAACAAATGTAATGACTTTGCCAACAAGTAAAAATCAGTTTTCCGACCTCTTATAATGACTTTGCCCAGCAATTGTAATGACTTTGCAAACCACTGTTAATCACTTATCTGAACTATAGAAATGACTTTGCATAACAATTGTAATGACTTTGTTCAACAATTGTAATGACTTTGCCGACCACTGTTAATCACTTATCTGACCCTTAATAATGACTTTGCCCAGCAATTGTAATGACTTTGTATAACAATTGTTATGACTCTGCCCAAAAATTGTAATAACTTTGCAAAACTCTGTTTATCACTTATTCGACCTCTAAAAATGACTTTTCCCAACAATTTTAATGACTTTGCCCAACGATTGAAATGACTTTTCTTACCACTGTTAATCACTTATCTGACCTCTAAAAATAACTTTGCCCAACAATTGTAATGACTTTGTTCAACAATTGTAATGACTTTGCCGACCACTGTTAATCGCTGATCTGACCCTTAATAATGACTTTGCCCAGCAATTGTAATGACTTTGATCAACAATTGTAATGACTTTGCCAACCACTGTTAATCACTTATCTGACCTATAGAAATGACTTTGCATAACAATTGTAATGACTTTGCCAACAAATAAAAATCAGTTTTCCGACCTCTTATAATGACTTTGCCCAGCAATTGTAATGACTTTGCCAACCACTGTTAATCACTTATCTGACCTATAGAAATGACTTTGCCCAACAATTGTAATGACTTTGCCAACCACTGTTAATCACTTATCTCACCTCTAAAAATGACTTTGACCAAAAATATAAATGACTTTGCCAACCACTGTAAATCACTAATCCGACCCCTAAAAATGACTTTGCCCAGAAATTGTATTGACTTTGCCCAACATTTGAAATGACTGTCTACAACAATTGTAATGACTTTGCCGACCACTGTTAATCACTTATCTGACCTCTAAAAATCACTTTGCCCAACAAATGAAATGACTTTGCCCAACAATTGTAATGACTTTGCCGACCACTGTTTATCACTTATCAGACCTCTAAAAATTACTTTGCCCAACAATTGTAACGACTTTGCCAACAATTGATAATCACTAATTCGACCTCTAAAAATGAATTTGCCCATCAATTGTAATTACTTTACATCACAATGGTAATGACTTTTCCCAGCACTGTTAAATCATTAATCTGACCTCTGAAAATGACTTTGCCCAAAAATTGTTGTGACTTTGCCAACCACTGTTAATCACTTATCTGACCTATAGAAATGACTTTTCATAACAAATGTAATGACTTTGCCAACAAGTAAAAATCAGTTTTCCGACCTCTTATAATGACTTTGCCCAGCAATTGTAATGACTTTGCCCAGCAATTGTAATGACTTTGATCAACAATTGTAATGACTTTGCAAACAAATAAAAATCAGTTTTCCGACCTCTTATAATGACTTTGCCCAGCAATTGTAATGACTTTGCAAAACACTGTTAATCACTTATCTGACCTATAGAAATGACTTTGCATAACAATTGTAATGACTTTGTTCAACAATTGTAATGACTTTGCCGACCACTGTTAATCACTTATCTGACCCTTAATAATGACTTTGCCCAGCAATTGTAATGACTTTGATCAACAATTGTAATGACTTTGCCAACAAATAAAAATCAGTTTTCCGACCTCTTATAATGACTTTGCCCAGCAATTGTAATGACTTTGCCAACCACTGTTAATCACTTATCTGACCTATAGAAATGACTTTGCCCAACAATTGTAATGACTTTGCCAACCACTGTTAATCACTTATCTCACCTCTAAAAATGACTTTGACCAAAAATTTAAATGACTTTGCCAACCACTGTTAATCACTTATCTGACCTATAGAAATGACTTTGCATAACAATTGTAATGACTTTGCCAACAAATAAAAATCAGTTTTCCGACCTCTTATAATGACTTTGCCCAGCAATTGTAATGACTTTGCCAACCACTGTTAATCACTTATCTGACCTATAGAAATGACTTTGCCCAACAATTGTAATGACTTTGCCAACCACTGTAAATCACTAATCCGACCCCTAAAAATGACTTTGCTCAGAAATTGAATTGACTTTGCCCAACATTTGAAATGACTGTCTACAACAATTGTAATGACTTTGCCGACCACTGTTAATCACTTTTCTTACCTCTAAAAATCACTTTGCCCAACAATTGTAACGACTTTGCCAACAATTGATAATCACTAATTCGACCTCTAAAAATGAATTTGCCCATCAATTGTAATTACTTTACATCACAATGGTAATGACTTTTCCCAGCACTGTTAAATCATTAATCTGACCTCTGAAAATGACTTTGCCCAAAAAGTGTTGTGACTTTGCCAATCACTTTTAATCTTTTATTCGACCTCTAAAAATCACTTTGCCCAACAAATTTAATGATTTGCCAACCAATGTAAATCACTTTTCCGACCTCTAATAAAGACTTTGCACAGCAATTTAAATGACTTTGCCAACCACTGTTAATCACTAATCCGACCCCTACAAACGACTTTGCCCAACAATTGGAATGACTTTGCAAAACACTTGTAATGACTTATCCGACCTCTAAAAATGACTTTGCCCAACAATTTTAATGACTTTGCCAACAATTGATAATCACTAATTCGACATCTAAAAATGAATTTGCCCATCAATTGTAATTACTTTGCATCACAATGGTAATGACTTTACCAAGCACTGTTAAATCATTTATCTGACCTCTGAAAATGACTTTGCCCAAAAATTGTTGTGACTTTGCCAACCACTCTTAATCACTAATCCGACCCCTACAAACGACTTTGCCCAACAATTGGAATGACTTTGCAAAACACTTGTAATGACTTATCCCACCTCTAAAAATGACTTTGCCCAACAATCTTAATGACTTTGCCCAACGATTTAAATGACTTTGCTAACCACTGTTAATCACTTATCTGACCTCTAAAAATAATTTTGCCCAACAATTGTAATGACTTTGTTCAACAATTGTAATGACTTTGCCAACCTCTGTTTATCACTAATCCGAACACTAAAAATTACTTTGAATAACTAATGTAATGACTCTGCCCAAAAATTGTAATAACTTTTCTTACCACTGTTAATCACTTATCTGACCTCTAAAAATAACTTTGCCCAACAATTGTAATGACTTTGTTCAACAATTGTAATGACTTTGCCGACCACTGTTAATCGCTTATCTGACCCTTAATAATGACTTTGCCCAGCAATTGTAATGACTTTGTTCAACAATTGTAATGACTTTGCCAACCACTGTTAATCACTTATCTGACCTATAGAAATGACTTTGCCCAACAATTGTAATGACTTACCCCAACAATTGTAATAAATTTGCCAACCTCTGTTTATCACTCATCTGACCACTAAAAATGATTTCGCCCCACAATTGTGGTGACTTTGCCAATCACTGTTAATCACTTATCCGACCTCTAAAAATCACTTTGCCCGACAAATGTAATGACTTTGCCCAACAATTGTAAAGACTTTGCCGACCACTGTTTATCACTTATCAGACCTCTAAAAATGAATTTGCCCATCAATTGTAATTACTTTACATCACAATGGTAATGACTTTTCCCAGCACTGTTAAATCATTAATCTGACCTCTGAAAATGACTTTGCCCAACAAATTTAATGATTTGCCAACCAATGTAAATCACTTTTCCGACCTCTAATAAAGACTTTGCACAGCAATTTAAATGACTTTGCCAACCACTCTTAATCACTAATCCGACCCCTACAAACGACTTTGCCCAACAATTGGAATGACTTTGCAAAACACTTGTAATGACTTATCCCACCTCTAAAAATGACTTTGCCCAACAATCTTAATGACTTTGCCCAACGATTTAAATGACTTTGTTCAACAATTGTAATGACTTTGCCGACCACTGTTAATCACTTATCTGACCTCTAAAAATGACTTTGCCCAGCAATTGTAATGACTTTGCCAACCACCGTTAATCACTTATCTGACCTATAGAAATGACTTTGCCCAACAATTGTAATGACTTTACCGACCACTGTTAATCACTTATCTGACCCTTAATAATGACTTTGCCCAGCAATTGTAATGACTTTGTTCAACAATTGTAATGACTTTGCCAACCACTGTTAATCACTTATCTGACCTATAGAAATGACTTTGCCCAACAATTGTAATGACTTACCCCAACAATTGTAATAAATTTGCCAACCTCTGTTTATCACTCATCTGACCACTAAAAATGATTTCGCCCAACAATTGTGGTGACTTTGCCAATCACTGTTAATCACTTATCCGACCTCTAAAAATCACTTTGCCCGACAAATGTAATGACTTTGCCCAACAATTGTAAAGACTTTGCCGACCACTGTTTATCACTTATCAGACTTCTAAAAATGAATTTGCCCATCAATTGTAATTACTTTACATCACAATGGTAATGACTTTTCCCAGCACTGTTAAATCATTAATCTGACCTCTGAAAATGACTTTGCCCAACAAATTTAATGATTTGCCAACCAATGTAAATCACTTTTCCGACCTCTAATAAAGACTTTGCACAGCAATTTAAATGACTTTGCCAACCACTCTTAATCACTAATCCGACCCCTACAAACGACTTTGCCCAACAATTGGAATGACTTTGCAAAACACTTGTAATGACTTATCCCACCTCTAAAAATGACTTTGCCCAACAATCTTAATGACTTTGCCCAACGATTTAAATGACTTTGTTCAACAATTGTAATGACTTTGCCGACCACTGTTAATCACTTATCTGACCTCTAAAAATGACTTTGCCTAGCAATTGTAATGACTTTGCCAACATCTGTTTATCACTAATCCGAACACTAAAAATTACTTTGAATAACTAATGTAATGACTCTGCCCAAAAATTGTAATAACTTTTCTTACTACTGTTAATCAATTATCTGACCTCTAAAAATGACTTTTCCCAACAATTTTAATGACTTTGCCCAACTATTGAAAAGACTTTGCTAACCACTGTTAATCACTAATCTGACCTCTAAAAATAACTTTGCCCAACAATTGTAATGACTTTGTTCAACAATTGTAATGACTTTGCCAACCACTGTTAATCACTTATCTGATCTATAGAAATGACTTTGCATAACAATTGTAATGACTTTGCCAACAAATAAAAATCAGTTTTCCGACCTCTTATAATGACTTTGCCCAGCGATTGTTATGACTTTGCCAACCACTGTTAATCACTTATCTGACCTATAGAAATGACTTTTCATAACAAATGTAATGACTTTGCCAACAAGTAAAAATCAGTTTTCCGACCTCTTATAATGACTTTGCCCAGCAATTGTAATGACTTTGTTCAACAATTGTAATGACTTTGCCGACCACTGTTAATCACTTATCTGACCTCTAAAAATAATTTTGCCCAACAATTGTAATGACTTTGTTCAACAATTGTAATGACTTTGCCGACCACTGTTAATCACTTATCTGACCTCTAAAAATGACTTTGCCTAGCAATTGTAATGACTTTGCCAACCTCTGTTTATCACTAATCCGAACACTAAAAATTACTTTGAATAACTAATGTAATGACTCTGCCCAAAAATTGTAATAACTTTTCTTACTACTGTTAATCACTTATCTGACCTCTAAAAATGACTTTTCCCAACAATTTTAATGACTTTGCCCAACGATTGAAAAGACTTTGCTAACCACTGTTAATCACTAATCTGACCTCTAAAAATAACTTTGCCCAACAATTGTAATGACTTTGTTCAACAATTGTAATGACTTTGCCAACCACTGTTAATCACTTATCTGATCTATAGAAATGACTTTGCATAACAATTGTAATGACTTTGCCAACAAATAAAAATCAGTTTTCCGACCTCTTATAATGACTTTGCCCAGCGATTGTAATGACTTTGCAAACCACTGTTAATCACTTATCTGACCTATCGAAATGACTTTGCATAACAATTGTAATGACTTTGTTCAACAATTGTAATGACTTTGCCGACCACTGTTAATCACTTATCTGACCCTTAATAATGACTTTGCCCAGCAATTGTAATGACTTTGCGTAACAATTGTAATGACTTTGCCAACAAATAAAAATCAGTTTTCCTAACTCTTATAATGACTTTGCCCAGCAATTGTAATGACTTTGCCAACCACTGTTAATCACTTATCTGACCTATAGAAATGATTTTGCCAACCACTGTTAATCACTTATCTGACCTATAGAAATGACTTTGCCCAACAATTGTAATGACTTTGCCAACCACTGTTAATCACTTATCTGACCCTTAATAATGACTTTGCCCAGCAATTGAAATAACTTTGCCCAACAATTGTAATGACTTTGTTCAACAATTGTAATGACTTTGCCGACCACTGTTAATCACTTATCTGACCCTTAATATTGACTTTGCCCAGCAATTGTAATGACTTTGTTCAGCAACTGTAATGACTTTGCCAACCACTGTTAATCACTAATCTGACCTATAGAAATGACTTTGCATAACAATTTTAATGACTTTGCCAACAAATAAAAATCAGTTTTCCGACCTCTTATAATGACTTTGCCCAGCAATTGTAATGACTTTGCAAACCACTGTTAATCACTTATTTGACCTATAGAAATGACTTTGCATAACAATTGTAATGACTCTGCCCAAAAATTGTAATAACTTTGCAAAACTCTGTTTATCACTTATTCGACCTCTAAAAAAGACTTTTCCCAACAATTTTAATTACTTTGCCCAACGATTGAAATGACTTTTCTAACCACTGTTAATCACTTATCTGACCTCTAAAAATTATTTTGCCCAACAATTGTAATGACTTTGTTCAACAATTGTAATGACTTTGCCGACCACTGTTAATCACTTATCTGACCCTTAATAATGACTTTGCCCAGCAATTGTAATGACTTTGTTTAACAATTGTAATGACTTTGCCAACCACTGTTAATCACTTATCTGACCTATTGAAATGACTTTGCCCAACAATTGTAATGACTTTGCCAACCACTGTTAATCACTTATTTGACCCTTAATAATGACTTTGCCCAGCAATTGTAATGACTTTGTTCAACAATTGTAATGACTTTGCCAACCACTGTTAATCACTCATCTGACCTATAGAAATGACTTTGCCCAGCAATTGTAATGACTTTGCCAACCACTGTTAATCACTTATCTGACCTATTGAAATGACTTTGCCCAACAATTGTAATGACTTTGCCGACCACTGTTAATCACTTATCTGACCCTTAATAATGACTTTGCCCAGCAATTGTAATGACTTTGCGTAACAATTGTAATGACTTTGCCAACAAATAAAAATCAGTTTTCCGAACTCTTATAATGACTTTGCCCAGCAATTGTAATGACTTTGCCAACCACTGTTAATCACTTATCTGACCTATAGAAATGACTTTGCCCAACAATTGTAATGACTTTGCAAACCACTGTTAATCACTTATCTGACCCTTAATAATGACTTTGCCAACAAATAAAAATCGGTTTTCCGAACTCTTATAATGACTTTGCCCAGCAATTGTAATGACTTTGCCAACCACTGTTAATCACTTATCTGACCTATAGAAATGACTTTGCCCAGCAATTGTAATGACTTACCCCAACAATTGTAATAAATTTGCCAACCTATGTTTATCACTCATCGGACCACTAAAAATGATTTTGCCCCACAATTGTGGTGACTTTGCCAATCACTGTTAATCACTTATCCGACCTCTAAAAATCACTTTACCCGACCTATGTAATGACTTTGCCCAAAAATTGTAATAACTTTGCAAAACTCTGTTTATCACTTATTCGACCTCTAAAAATGACTTTGCCTAAAAATTGGAATGACTTTGCAAAACACTTGTAATGACTTATCCGACCTCTAAAAATGACTTTTCCCAACAATTTTAATGACTTTGCCCAACGATTGAAATGACTTTGCTAACCACTGTTAATCACTTATCTGACCTCTAAAAATAACTTTGCCCAACAATTGTAATGACTTTGTTCAACAATTGTAATGACTTTGCCGACCACTGTAAATCACTTATCTGACCTCTAAAAATGACTTTGCCTAGCAATTGTAATGAATTGCCAACCTCTGTTTATCACTAATCCGAACACTAAAAATGACTTTGCTTAACAAATGTAATGACTCTGCTCAAAAATTGTAATAACTTTGCAAAACTCTGTTTATCACTTATTCGACCTCTAAAAATGACTTTGCCTAAAAATTGGAATGACTTTGCAAAACACTTGTAATGACTTATCCGACCTCTAAAAATGACTTTTCCCAACAATTTTAATGATTTTGCCCAACGATTGAAATGACTTTGCTAACCACTGTTAATCACTAATCTGACCTCTAAAAATAACTTTGTTCAGCAATTGTAATGACTTTGTTCAACAACTGAAATGACTTTGCCAACCACTGTTAATCACTAATCTGACCTATTGAAATGACTTTGCCCAACAATTGTAATGACTTTGCCAACCACTGTTAAACACTTATCTGACCCTTAATAATGACTTTGCCAAGCAATTGTAATGACTTTGTTCAACAATTGTAATGACTTTGCCAACCACTGTTAATCACTCATCTGACCTATTGAAATGACTTTGCCCAACAATTGTAATGACTTTGCCAACCACTGTTAATCACTTATCTGACCTATTGAAATGACTTTGCCCAACAATTGTAATGACTTTGCCGACCACTGTTAATCACTTATCTGACCCTTAATAATGACTTTGCCCAGCAATTGTAATGACTTTGCGTAACAATTGTAATGACTTTGCCAACAAATAAAAATCAGTTTTCCGAACTCTTATAATGACTTTGCCCAGCAATTGTAATGACTTTTCCAACCACTGTTTATCACTAATCCGAACACTAAAAATGATTTTGCTTAACAAATGTAATGACTCTGCTCAAAAATTGTAATAACTTTGCAAAACTCTGTTTATCACTTATTCGACCTCTAAAAATGACTTTGCCTAAAAATTGGAATGACTTTGCAAAACACTTGTAATGACTTATCCGACCTCTAAAAATGACTTTTCCCAACAATTTTAATGATTTTGCCCAACGATTGAAATGACTTTGCTAACCACTGTTAATCACTAATCTGACCTCTAAAAATAACTTTGTTCAGCAATTGTAATGACTTTGTTCAACAACTGTAATGACTTTGCCAACCACTGTTAATCACTAATCTGACCTATTGAAATGACTTTGCCCAACAATTGTAATGACTTTGCCAACCACTGTTAATCACTTATCTGACCCTTAATAATGACTTTGCCAAGCAATTGTAATGACTTTGTTCAACAATTGTAATGACTTTGCCAACCACTGTTAATCACTCATCTGACCTATAGAAATGACTTTGCCCAGCAATTGTAATGACTTTGCCAACCACTGTTAATCACTTATCTGACCTATTGAAATGACTTTGCCCAACAATTGTAATGACTTTGCCGACCACTGTTAATCACTTATCTGACCCTTAATAATGACTTTGCCCAGCAATTGTAATGACTTTGCGTAACAATTGTAATGACTTTGCCAACAAATAAAAATCAGTTTTCCGAACTCTTATAATGACTTTGCCCAGCAATTGTAATAACTTTTCCAACCACTGTTAATCACTTATCTGACCTATAGAAATGACTTTGCCCAACAATTGTAATGACTTTGCAAACCACTGTTAATCACTTATCTGACCCTTAATAATGACTTTGCCAACAAATAAAAATCAGTTTTCCGAACTCTTATAATGACTTTGCCCAACAATTGTAATGACTTTGCAAACCACTGTTAATCACTTATCTGACCCTTAATAATGACTTTGCCAACGAATAAAAATCAGTTTTCCGAACTCTTATAATGACTTTGCCCAGCAATTGTAATGACTTTGCCAACCACTGTTAATCACTTATCTGACCCTTAATAATGACTTTGCCAACAAATAAAAATCAGTTTTCCGAACTCTTATAATGACTTTGCCCAGCAATTGTAATGACTTTGCAAACCACTGTTAATCACTTATCTGACCCTTAATAATGACTTTGCCCAGCAATTGTAATGACTTTGTTCAACAATTGTAATGACTTTGCCAACCACTGTTAATCACTCATCTGACCTATAGAAATGACTTTGCCCAACAATTGTAATGACTTACCCCAACAATTGTAATAAATTTGCCAACCTATGTTTATCACTCATCTGACCACTAAAAATGATTTTGCCCCACAATTGTGATGACTTTGCCAATCACTGTTAATCACTTATCCGACCTCTAAAAATCACTTTACCCGACCTATGTAATGACTTTGCCCAAAAATTGTAATAACTTTGCAAAACTCTGTTTATCACTTATTCGACCTCTAAAAATGACTTTGCCTAAAAATTTGAATGACTTTGCTAACCACTGTTAATCACTTATCTGACCTATAGAAATGACTTTGCCCAACAATTGTAATGACTTTGCCAACCACTGTTAATCACTTATCTGACCCTTAATAATGACTTTGCCCAGCAATTGAAATAACTTTGCCCAACAATTTTAATGATTTTGCCCAACGATTGAAATGACTTTGCTAACCACTGTTAATCACTAATCTGACCTCTAAAAATAACTTTGCCCAACAATTGTAATGACTTTGTTCAACAATTGTAATGACTTTGCCGACCACTGTTAATCACTTATCTGACCCTTAATAATGACTTTGCCCAGCAATTGTAATGACTCTGTATAACAATTGTTATGACTCTGCCCAAAAATTGTAATAACTTTGCAAAACTCTGTTTATCACTTATTCGACCTCTAAAAATGACTTTTCCCAACGATTTTAATGACTTTGCCCAACGATTGAAATGACTTTTCTAACCACTGTTAATCACTTATCTGACCTCTAAAAAATAACTTTGCCCAACAATTGTAATGACTTTGTTCAACAGTTGTAATGACTTTGCCGACCACTGTTAATCACTTATCTGACCCTTAATATTGACTTTGCCCAGCAATTGTAATGAATTTGTTCAACAACTGTAATGACTTTGCCAACAACTGTTAATCACTTATCTGACCTATAGAAATGACTTTGCATAACAATTTTAATGACTTTGCCAACAAATAAAAATCAGTTTTCCGACCTCTTATAATGACTTTGCCCAGCAATTGTAATGACTTTGCAAACCACTGTTAATCACTTATCTGACCTATAGAAATGACTTTGCATAACAATTGTAATGACTCTGCCCAAAAATTGTAATAACTTTGCAAAACTCTGTTTATCACTTATTCGACCTCTAAAAATGACTTTTCCCAACAATTTTAATTACTTTGCCCAACGATTGAAATGACTTTTCTAACCACTGTTAATCACTTATCTGACCTCTAAAAATTTTTTTGCCCAACAATTGTAATGACTTTGTTCAACAATTGTAATGACTTTGCCGACCACTGTTAATCACTTATCTGACCCTTAATATTGACTTTGCCCAGCAATTGTAATGACTTTGTTCAACAATTGAAATGACATTGCCAACCACTGTTAATCACTTATCTGACCTATTGAAATGACTTTGCCCAACAATTGTAATGACTTTGCCAACCACTGTTAATCACTTATCTGACCCTTAATAATGACTTTGCCAACAAATAAAAATCAGTTTTCCGAACTCTTATAATGACTTTGCCCAGCAATTGTAATAACTTTTCCAACCACTGTTAATCACTTATCTGACCTATAGAAATGACTTTGCCCAACAATTGTAATGACTTTGCAAACCACTGTTAATCACTTATCTGACCCTTAATAATGACTTTGCCAACAAATAAAAATCAGTTTTCCGAACTCTTATAATGACTTTGCCCAACAATTGTAATGACTTTGCAAACCACTGTTAATCACTTATCTGACCCTTAATAATGACTTTGCCAACGAATAAAAATCAGTTTTCCGAACTCTTATAATGACTTTGCCCAGCAATTGTAATGACTTTGCCAACCACTGTTAATCACTTATCTGACCCTTAATAATGACTTTGCCAACAAATAAAAATCAGTTTTCCGAACTCTTATAATGACTTTGCCCAGCAATTGTAATGACTTTGCAAACCACTGTTAATCACTTATCTGACCCTTAATAATGACTTTGCCCAGCAATTGTAATGACTTTGTTCAACAATTGTAATGACTTTGCCAACCACTGTTAATCACTCATCTGACCTATAGAAATGACTTTGCCCAACAATTGTAATGACTTACCCCAACAATTGTAATAAATTTGCCAACCTATGTTTATCACTCATCTGACCACTAAAAATGATTTTGCCCCACAATTGTGATGACTTTGCCAATCACTGTTAATCACTTATCCGACCTCTAAAAATCACTTTACCCGACCTATGTAATGACTTTGCCCAAAAATTGTAATAACTTTGCAAAACTCTGTTTATCACTTATTCGACCTCTAAAAATGACTTTGCCTAAAAATTTGAATGACTTTGCTAACCACTGTTAATCACTTATCTGACCTATAGAAATGACTTTGCCCAACAATTGTAATGACTTTGCCAACCACTGTTAATCACTTATCTGACCCTTAATAATGACTTTGCCCAGCAATTGAAATAACTTTGCCCAACAATTTTAATGATTTTGCCCAACGATTGAAATGACTTTGCTAACCACTGTTAATCACTAATCTGACCTCTAAAAATAACTTTGCCCAACAATTGTAATGACTTTGTTCAACAATTGTAATGACTTTGCCGACCACTGTTAATCACTTATCTGACCCTTAATAATGACTTTGCCCAGCAATTGTAATGACTCTGTATAACAATTGTTATGACTCTGCCCAAAAATTGTAATAACTTTGCAAAACTCTGTTTATCACTTATTCGACCTCTAAAAATGACTTTTCCCAACGATTTTAATGACTTTGCCCAACGATTGAAATGACTTTTCTAACCACTGTTAATCACTTATCTGACCTCTAAAAAATAACTTTGCCCAACAATTGTAATGACTTTGTTCAACAGTTGTAATGACTTTGCCGACCACTGTTAATCACTTATCTGACCCTTAATATTGACTTTGCCCAGCAATTGTAATGAATTTGTTCAACAACTGTAATGACTTTGCCAACAACTGTTAATCACTTATCTGACCTATAGAAATGACTTTGCATAACAATTTTAATGACTTTGCCAACAAATAAAAATCAGTTTTCCGACCTCTTATAATGACTTTGCCCAGCAATTGTAATGACTTTGCAAACCACTGTTAATCACTTATCTGACCTATAGAAATGACTTTGCATAACAATTGTAATGACTCTGCCCAAAAATTGTAATAACTTTGCAAAACTCTGTTTATCACTTATTCGACCTCTAAAAATGACTTTTCCCAACAATTTTAATTACTTTGCCCAACGATTGAAATGACTTTTCTAACCACTGTTAATCACTTATCTGACCTCTAAAAATTTTTTTGCCCAACAATTGTAATGACTTTGTTCAACAATTGTAATGACTTTGCCGACCACTGTTAATCACTTATCTGACCCTTAATATTGACTTTGCCCAGCAATTGTAATGACTTTGTTCAACAATTGAAATGACATTGCCAACCACTGTTAATCACTTATCTGACCTATTGAAATGACTTTGCCCAACAATTGTAATGACTTTGCCAACCACTGTTAATCACTTATCTGACCCTTAATAATGACTTTGCCAACAAATAAAAATCAGTTTTCCGAACTCTTATAATGACTTTGCCCAGCAATTGTAATGACTTTGCAAACCACTGTTAATCACTTATCTGACCCTTAATAATGACTTTGCCCAGCAATTGTAATGACTTTGTTCAACAATTGTAATGACTTTGCCAACCACTGTTAATCACTCATCTGACCTATAGAAATGACTTTGCCCAACAATTGTAATGACTTACCCCAACAATTGTAATAAATTTGCCAACCTATGTTTATCACTCATCTGACCACTAAAAATGATTTTGCCCCACAATTGTGATGACTTTGCCAATCACTGTTAATCACTTATCCGACCTCTAAAAATCACTTTACCCGACCTATGTAATGACTTTGCCCAAAAATTGTAATAACTTTGCAAAACTCTGTTTATCACTTATTCGACCTCTAAAAATGACTTTGCCTAAAAATTTGAATGACTTTGCTAACCACTGTTAATCACTTATCTGACCTATAGAAATGACTTTGCCCAACAATTGTAATGACTTTGCCAACCACTGTTAATCACTTATCTGACCCTTAATAATGACTTTGCCCAGCAATTGAAATAACTTTGCCCAACAATTTTAATGATTTTGCCCAACGATTGAAATGACTTTGCTAACCACTGTTAATCACTAATCTGACCTCTAAAAATAACTTTGCCCAACAATTGTAATGACTTTGCCCAGCAATTGTAATGACTTTGTTCAACAATTGAAATGACATTGCCAACCACTGTTAATCACTTATCTGACCTATTGAAATGACTTTGCCCAACAATTGTAATGACTTTGCCAACCACTGTTAATCACTTATCTGACCCTTAATAATGACTTTGCCAACAAATAAAAATCAGTTTTCCGAACTCTTATAATGACTTTGCCCAGCAATTGTAATGACTTTGCAAACCACTGTTAATCACTTATCTGACCCTTAATAATGACTTTGCCCAGCAATTGTAATGACTTTGTTCAACAATTGTAATGACTTTGCCAACCACTGTTAATCACTCATCTGACCTATAGAAATGACTTTGCCCAACAATTGTAATGACTTACACCAACAATTGTAATAAATTTGCCAACCTATGTTTATCACTCATCTGACCACTAAAAATGATTTTGCCCCACAATTGTGATGACTTTGCCAATCACTGTTAATCACTTATCCGACCTCTAAAAATCACTTTACCCGACCTATGTAATGACTTTGCCCAAAAATTGTAATAACTTTGCAAAACTCTGTTTATCACTTATTCGACCTCTAAAAATGACTTTGCCTAAAAATTTGAATGACTTTGCTAACCACTGTTAATCACTTATCTGACCTATAGAAATGACTTTGCCCAACAATTGTAATGACTTTGCCAACCACTGTTAATCACTTATCTGACCCTTAATAATGACTTTGCCCAGCAATTGAAATAACTTTGCCCAACAATTTTAATGATTTTGCCCAACGATTGAAATGACTTTGCTAACCACTGTTAATCACTAATCTGACCTCTAAAAATAACTTTGCCCAACAATTGTAATGACTTTGTTCAACAATTGTAATGACTTTGCCGACCACTGTTAATCACTTATCTGACCCTTAATAATGACTTTGCCCAGCAATTGTAATGACTCTGTATAACAATTGTTATGACTCTGCCCAAAAATTGTAATAACTTTGCAAAACTCTGTTTATCACTTATTCGACCTCTAAAAATGACTTTTCCCAACGATTTTAATGACTTTGCCCAACGATTGAAATGACTTTTCTAACCACTGTTAATCACTTATCTGACCTCTAAAAAATAACTTTGCCCAACAATTGTAATGACTTTGTTCAACAGTTGTAATGACTTTGCCGACCACTGTTAATCACTTATCTGAGCCTTAATATTGACTTTGCCCAGCAATTGTAATGACTTTGTTCAACAACTGTAATGACTTTGCCAACAACTGTTAATCACTTATCTGACCTATAGAAATGACTTTGCATAACAATTTTAATGACTTTGCCAACAAATAAAAATCAGTTTTCCGACCTCTTATAATGACTTTGCCCAGCAATTGTAATGACTTTGCAAACCACTGTTAATCACTTATCTGACCTATAGAAATGACTTTGCATAACAATTGTAATGACTCTGCCCAAAAATTGTAATAACTTTGCAAAACTCTGTTTATCACTTATTCGACCTCTAAAAATGACTTTTCCCAACAATTTTAATTACTTTGCCCAACGATTGAAATGACTTTTCTAACCACTGTTAATCACTTATCTGACCTCTAAAAATTTTTTTGCCCAACAATTGTAATGACTTTGTTCAACAATTGTAATGACTTTGCCGACCACTGTTAATCACTTATCTGACCCTTAATATTGACTTTGCCCAGCAATTGTAATGACTTTGTTCAACAATTGAAATGACATTGCCAACCACTGTTAATCACTTATCTGACCTATTGAAATGACTTTGCCCAACAATTGTAATGACTTTGCCAACCACTGTTAATCACTTATCTGACCCTTAATAATGACTTTGCCCAGCAATTGTAATGACTTTGTTCAACAATTGTAATGACTTTGCCAACCACTGTTAATCACTCATCTGACCTATAGAAATGACTTTGCCCAGCAATTGTAATGACTTTGCCAACCACTGTTAATCACTTATCTGACCTATTGAAATGACTTTGCCCAACAATTGTAATGACTTTGCCCAGCAATTGTAATGACTTTGCCAACCACTGTTAATCACTTATCTGACCAATAGAAATGACTTTGCCAACCACTGTTAATCACTTATCTGACCTATAGAAATGACTTTGCCCAACAATTGTAATGACTTTGCCAACCACTGTTAATCACTTATCTGACCCTTAATAATGACTTTGCCCAGCAATTGAAATAACTTTGCCCAACAATTGTAATGACTTTGTTCAACAATTGTAATGACTTTGCCGACCACTGTTAATCACTTATCTGACCCTTAATATTGACTTTGCCCAGCAATTGTAATGACTTTGTTCAACAACTGTAATGACTTTGCCAACCACTGTTAATCACTAATCTGACCTATAGAAATGACTTTGCATAACAATTTTAATGACTTTGCCAACAAATAAAAATCAGTTTTCCGACCTCTTATAATGACTTTGCCCAGCAATTGTAATGACTTTGCAAACCACTGTTAATCACTTATTTGACCAATAGAAATGACTTTGCATAACAATTGTAATGACTCTGCCCAAAAATTGTAATAACTTTGCAAAACTCTGTTTATCACTTATTCGACCTCTAAAAATGACTTTTCCCAACAATTTTAATTACTTTGCCCAACGATTGAAATGACTTTTCTAACCACTGTTAATCACTTATCTGACCTCTAAAAATTATTTTGCCCAACAATTGTAATGACTTTGTTCAACAATTGTAATGACTTTGCCGACCACTGTTAATCACTTATCTGACCCTTAATAATGACTTTGCCCAGCAATTGTAATGACTTTGTTCAACAATTGTAATGACTTTGCCAACCACTGTTAATCACTTATCTGACCTATTGAAATGACTTTGCCCAACAATTGTAATGACTTTGCCAACCACTGTTAATCACTTATTTGACCCTTAATAATGACTTTGCCCAGCAATTGTAATGACTTTGTTCAACAATTGTAATGACTTTGCCAACCACTGTTAATCACTCATCTGACCTATAGAAATGACTTTGCCCAGCAATTGTAATGACTTTGCCGACCACTGTTAATCACTTATCTGACCATTAAAAATGACTTTGCCCAGCAATTGTAATGACTTTGCGTAACAATTGTAATGACTTTGCCAACAAATAAAAATCAGTTTTCCGAACTCTTATAATGACTTTGCCCAGCAATTGTAATGACTTTGCCAACCACTGTTAATCACTTATCTGACCTATAGAAATGACTTTGCCCAACAAGTGTAATGACTTTGCAAACCACTGTTAATCACTTATCTGACCCTTAATAATGACTTTGCCCAGCAATTGTAATGACTTTGTTCAACAATTGTAATGACTTTGCCAACCACTGTTAATCACTCATCTGACCTATAGAAATGACTTTGCCCAGCAATTGTAATGACTTTGCCAACCACTGTTAATCACTTATCTGACCTATTGAAATGACTTTGCCCAACAATTGAAATGACTTTGCCGACCACTGTTAATCACTTATCTGACCCTTAATAATGACTTTGCCCAGCAATTGTAATGACTTTGCGTAACAATTGTAATGACTTTGCCAACAAATAAAAATCAGTTTTCCGAACTCTTATAATGACTTTGCCCAGCAATTGTAATGACTTTGCCAACCACTGTTAATCACTTATCTGACCTATAGAAATGACTTTGCCCAACAAGTGTAATGACTTTGCAAACCACTGTTAATCACTTATCTGACCCTTAATAATGACTTTGCCAACAAATAAAAATCAGTTTTCTGAACTCTTATAATGACTTTGCCCAGCAATTGTAATGACTTTGCCAACCACTGTTAATCACTTATCTGATCTATAGAAATGACTTTGCCCAACAATTGTAATGACTTTGCAAACCACTGTTAATCACTTATCTGACCCTTAATAATGACTTTGCCCAGCAATTGTAATGACTTTGTTCAACAATTGTAATGACTTTGCCAACCACTGTTAATCACTCATCTGACCTATAGAAATGACTTTGCCCAACAATTGTAATGACTTACCCCAACAATTGTAATAAATTTGCCAACCTATGTTTATCACTCATCTGACCACTAAAAATGATTTTGCCCCACAATTGTGGTGACTTTGCCAATCACTGTTAATCACTTATCCGACCTCTAAAAATCACTTTACCCGACCTATGTAATGACTTTGCCCAAAAATTGTAATAACTTTGCAAAACTCTGTTTATCACTTATTCGACCTCTAAAAATGACTTTGCCTAAAAATTGGAATGACTTTGCAAAACACTTGTAATGACTTATCCGACCTCTAAAAATGACTTTTCCCAACAATTTTAATGACTTTGCCCAACGATTGAAATGACTTTGCTAACCACTGTTAATCACTTATCTGACCTCTAAAAATAACTTTGCCCAACAATTGTAATGACTTTGTTCAACAATTGTAATGACTTTGCCGACCACTGTAAATCACTTATCTGACCTCTAAAAATGACTTTGCCTAGCAATTGTAATGAATTGCCAACCTCTGTTTATCACTAATCCGAACACTAAAAATGACTTTGCTTAACAAATGTAATGACTCTGCTCAAAAATTGTAATAACTTTGCAAAACTCTGTTTATCACTTATTCGACCTCTAAAAATGACTTTGCCTAAAAATTGGAATGACTTTGCAAAACACTGTTAATCACTAATATGACCTCTAAAAATAACTTTGTTCAGCAATTGTAATGACTTTGTTCAACAACTGTAATGACTTTGCCAACCACTGTTAATCACTAATCTGACCTATAGAAATGACTTTGCATAACAATTTTAATGACTTTGCCAACAAATAAAAATCAGTTTTCCGACATCTTATAATGACTTTGCCCAGCAATTGTAATGACTTTGCAAACCACTGTTAATCACTAATCTGACCTCTAAAAATAACTTTGTTCAGCAATTGTAATGACTTTGTTTAACAACTGAAATGACTTTGCAAACCACTGTTAATCACTTATCTGACCTATAGAAATGACTTTGCATAACAATTGTAATGACTCTGCCCAAAAATTGTAATAACTTTTCTAACCACTGTTAATCACTTATCTGACCTCTAAAAATTATTTTGCCCAACAATTGTAATGACTTTGTTCAACAATTGTAATGACTCTGCCGACCACTGTTAATCACTTATCTGACCCTTAATAATGACTTTGCCCAGCAATTGTAATGACTTTGTTCAACAATTGTAATGACTTTGCCAACCACTGTTAATCACTTATCTGACCTATTGAAATGACTTTGCCCAACAATTGTAATGACTTTGCCAACCACTGTTAATCACTTATCTGACCCTTAATAATGACTTTGCCAAGCAATTGTAATGACTTTGTTCAACAATTGTAATGACTTTGCCAACCACTGTTAATCACTCATCTGACCTATAGAAATGACTTTGCCCAGCAATTGTAATGACTTTGCCAACCACTGTTAATCACTTATCTGACCTATTGAAATGACTTTGCCCAACAATTGTAATGACTTTGCCGACCACTGTTAATCACTTATCTGACCCTTAATAATGACTTTGCCCAGCAATTGTAATGACTTTGCGTAACAATTGTAATGACTTTGCCAACAAATAAAAATCAGTTTTCCGAACTCTTATAATGACTTTGCCCAGCAATTGTAATGACTTTTCCAACCACTGTTAATCACTTATCTGACCTATAGAAATGACTTTGCCCAACAATTGTAATGACTTTGCAAACCACTGTTAATCACTTATCTGACCCTTAATAATGACTTTGCCAACAAATAAAAATCAGTTTTCCGAACTCTTATAATGACTTTGCCCAACAATTGTAATGACTTTGCAAACCACTGTTAATCACTTATCTGACCCTTAATAATGACTTTGCCAACAAATAAAAATCAGTTTTCCGAACTCTTATAATGACTTTGCCCAGCAATTGTAATGACTTTGCCAACAACTGTTAATCACTTATCTGACCCTTAATAATGACTTTGCCAACAAATAAAAATCAGTTTTCCGAACTCTTATAATGACTTTGCCCAGCAATTGTAATGACTTTGCAAACCACTGTTAATCACTTATCTGACCCTTAATAATGACTTTGCCCAGCAATTGTAATGACTTTGTTCAACAATTGTAATGACTTTGCCAACCACTGTTAATCACTCATCTGACCTATAGAAATGACTTTGCCCAACAATTGTAATGACTTACCCCAACAATTGTAATAAATTTGCCAACCTATGTTTATCACTCATCTGACCACTAAAAATGATTTTGCCCCACAATTGTGATGACTTTGCCAATCACTGTTAATCACTTATCCGACTTCTAAAAATCACTTTACCCGACCTATGTAATGACTTTGCCCAAAAGTTGTAATAACTTTGCAAAACTCTGTTTATCACTTATTCGACCTCTAAAAATGACTTTGCCTAAAAATTGGAATGACTTTGCTAACCACTGTTAATCACTTATCTGACCTCTAAAAATAACTTTGCCCAACAATTGTAATGACTTTGTTCAACAATTGTAATGACTTTGTTCAACAATTGTAATGACTTTGCCGACCACTGTAAATCACTTATCTGACCTCAAAAAATGACTTTGCCTAGCAATTGTAATGAATTGCCAACCTCTGTTTATCACTAATCCGAACACTAAAATTGACTTTGCTTAAGAAATGTAATGACTCTGCTCAAAAATTGTAATAACTTTGCAAAACTCTGTTTATCACTTATTCGACCTCTAAAAATGACTTTGCCTAAAAATTGGAATGACTTTGCAAAACACTTGTAATGACTTATCCGACCTCTAAAAATGACTTTTCCCAACAATTTTAATGATTTTGCCCATCGATTGAAATGACTTTGCTAACCACTGTTAATCACTAATCTGACCTCTAAAAATAACTTTGCCCAACAATTGTAATGACTTTGTTCAACAATTGTAATGACTTTGCCGACCACTGTTAATCACTTATCTGACCCTTAATAATGAATTTGCCCAGCAATTGTAATGACTTTGTATAACAATTGTTATGACTCTTCCCAAAAAATTGTAATAACTTTGCAAAACTCTGTTTATCACTTATTCGACCTCTAAAAATGACTTTTCCCAACGATTTTAATGACTTTGCCCAACGATTGAAATGACTTTTCTAACCACTGTTAATCACTTATCTGACCTCTAAAAATAACTTTGCCCAACAATTGTAATGACTTTGTTCAACAGTTGTAATGACTTTGCCGACCACTGTTAATCACTTATCTGACCCTTAATATTGACTTTGCCCAGCAATTGTAATGACTTTGTTCAACAACTGTAATGACTTTGCCAACCACTGTTAATCACTTATCTGACCTATAGAAATGACTTTGCATAACAATTTTAATGACTTTGCCAACAAATAAAAATCAGTTTTCCGACCTCTTATATTGACTTTGCCCAGCAATTGTAATGACTTTGCAAACCACTGTTAATCACTTATCTGACCTATAGAAATAACTTTGCATAACAATTGTAATGACTCTGCCCAAAAATTGTAATAACCTTGCAAAACTCTGTTTATCACTTATTCGACCTCTAAAAATGACTTTTCCCAACAATTTTAATTACTTTGCCCAACGATTGAAATGACTTTTCTAACCACTGTTAATCACTTATCTGACCTCTAAAAATTTTTTTGCCCAACAATTGTAATGACTTTGTTCAACAATTGTAATGACTTTGCCGACCACTGTTAATCACTTATCTGACCCTTAATATTGACTTTGCCCAGCAATTGTAATGACTTTGTTCAAATATTGAAATGACATTGCCAACCACTGTTAATCACTTATTTGACCCTTAATAATGACTTTGCCCAGCAATTGTAATGACTTTGTTCAACAATTGTAATGACTTTGCCAACCACTGTTAATCACTCATCTGACCTATAGAAATGACTTTGCCCAGCAATTGTAATGACTTTGCCAACCACTGTTAATCACTTATCTGACCTATTGAAATGACTTTGCCCAACAATTGTAATGACTTTGCCGACCACTGTTAATCACTTATCTGACCCTTAATAATGACTTTGCCCAGCAATTGTAATGACTTTGCGTAACAATTGTAATGACTTTGCCAACAAATAAAAATCAGTTTTCCGAACTCTTATAATGACTTTGCCCAGCAATTGTAATGACTTTGCCAACCACTGTTAATCACTTATCTGACCTATAGAAATGACTTTGCCCAACAAGTGTAATGACTTTGCAAACCACTGTTAATCACTTATCTGACCCTTAATAATGACTTTGCCCAGCAATTGTAATGACTTTGTTCAACAATTGTAATGACTTTGCCAACCACTGTTAATCACTCATCTGACCTATAGAAATGACTTTGCCCAGCAATTGTAATGACTTTGCCAACCACTGTTAATCACTTATCTGACCTATTGAAATGACTTTGCCCAACAATTGTAATGACTTTGCCGACCACTGTTAATCACTTATCTGACCCTTAATAATGACTTTGCCCAGCAATTGTAATGACTTTGCGTAACAATTGTAATGACTTTGCCAACAAATAAAAATCAGTTTTCCGAACTCTTATAATGACTTTGCCCAGCAATTGTAATGACTTTGCCAACCACTGTTAATCACTTATCAGACCTATAGAAATGACTTTGCCCAACAAGTGTAATGACTTTGCAAACCACTGTTAATCACTTATCTGACCCTTAATAATGACTTTGCCAACAAATAAAAATCAGTTTTCCGAACTCTTATAATGACTTTGCCCAGCAATTGTAATGACTTTGCCAACCACTGTTAATCACTTATCTGACCTATAGAAATGACTTTGCCCAACAATTGTAATGACTTTGCAAACCACTGTTAATCACTTATCTGACCCTTAATAATGACTTTGCCCAGCAATTGTAATGACTTTGTTCAACAATTGTAATGACTTTGCCAACCACTGTTAATCACTCATCTGACCCTTAATAATGACTTTGCCCAGCAATTGTAATGACTTTGCGTAACAATTGTAATGACTTTGCCAACAAATAAAAATCAGTTTTCCGAACTCTTATAATGACTTTGCCCAGCAATTGTAATGACTTTGTTTAACAACTGTAATGACTTTGCAAACCACTGTTAATCACTTATCTGACCTATAGAAATGACTTTGCATAACAATTGTAATGACTCTGCCCAAAAATTGTAATAACTTTGCAAAACTCTGTTTATCACTTATTCGACCTCTAAAAATGACTTTTCCCAACAATTTTAATTACTTTGCCCAACGATTGAAATGACTTTTCTAACCACTGTTAATCACTTATCTGACCTCTAAAAATTATTTTGCCCAACAATTGTAATGACTTTGTTCAACAATTGTAATGACTCTGCCGACCACTGTTAATCACTTATCTGACCCTTAATAATGACTTTGCCCAGCAATTGTAATGACTTTGCCAACCACTGTTAATCACTTATCTGACCTATTGAAATGACTTTGCCCAACAATTGTAATGACTTTGCCGACCACTGTTAATCACTTATCTGACCCTTAATAATGACTTTGCCCAGCAATTGTAATGACTTTGCGTAACAATTGTAATGACTTTGCCAACAAATAAAAATCAGTTTTCCGAACTCTTATAATGACTTTGCCCAGCAATTGTAATGACTTTTCCAACCACTTTTAATCACTTATCTGACCTATAGAAATGACTTTGCCCAACAATTGTAATGACTTTGCAAACCACTGTTAATCACTTATCTGACCCTTAATAATGACTTTGCCAACAAATAAAAATCAGTTTTCCGAACTCTTATAATGACTTTGCCCAACAATTGTAATGACTTTGCAAACCACTGTTAATCACTTATCTGACCCTTAATAATGACTTTGCCAACAAATAAAAATCAGTTTTCCGAACTCTTATAATGACTTTGCCCAGCAATTGTAATGACTTTGCCAACAACTGTTAATCACTTATCTGACCCTTAATAATGACTTTGCCAACAAATAAAAATCAGTTTTCCGAACTCTTATAATGACTTTGCCCAGCAATTGTAATGACTTTGCAAACCACTGTTAATCACTTATCTGACCCTTAATAATGACTTTGCCCAGCAATTGTAATGACTTTGTTCAACAATTGTAATGACTTTGCCAACCACTGTTTATCACTCATCTGACCACTAAAAATGATTTTGCCCCACAATTGTGATGACTTTGCCAATCACTGTTAATCACTTATCCGACTTCTAAAAATCACTTTACCCGACCTATGTAATGACTTTGCCCAAAAATTGTAATAACTTTGCAAAACTCTGTTTATCACTTATTCGACCTCTAAAAATGACTTTGCCTAGCAATTGTAATGAATTGCCAACCTCTGTTTATCACTAATCCGAACACTAAAATTGACTTTGCTTAACAAATGTAATGACTTTGTTCAACAATTGTAATGACTTTGCCGACCACTGTAAATCACTTATCTGACCTCAAAAAATGACTTTGCCTAGCAATTGTAATGAATTGCCAACCTCTGTTTATCACTAATCCGAACACTAAAATTGACTTTGCTTAACAAATGTAATGACTCTGCTCAAAAATTGTAATAACTTTGCAAAACTCTGTTTATCACTTATTCGACCTCTAAAAATTACTTTGCCTAAAAATTGGAATGACTTTGCAAAACACTTGTAATGACTTATCCGACCTCTAAAAATGACTTTTCCCAACAATTTTAATGATTTTGCCCATCGATTGAAATGACTTTGCTAACCACTGTTAATCACTAATCTGACCTCTAAAAATAACTTTGCCCAACAATTGTAATGACTTTGTTCAACAATTGTAATGACTTTGCCGACCACTGTTAATCACTTATCTGACCCTTAATAATGACTTTGCCCAGCAATTGTAATGACTTTGTATAACAATTGTTATGACTCTTCCCAAAAAATTGTAATAACTTTGCAAAACTCTGTTTATCACTTATTCGACCTCTAAAAATGACTTTTCCCAACGATTTTAATGACTTTGCCCAACGATTGAAATGACTTTTCTAACCACTGTTAATCACTTATCTGACCTCTAAAAATAACTTTGCCCAACAATTGTAATGACTTTGTTCAACAGTTGTAATGACTTTGCCGACCACTGTTAATCACTTATCTGACCCTTAATATTGACTTTGCCCAGCAATTGTAATGACTTTGTTCAACAACTGTAATGACTTTGCCAACCACTGTTAATCACTTATCTGACCTATAGAAATGACTTTGCATAACAATTTTAATGACTTTGCCAACAAATAAAAATCAGTTTTCCGACCTCTTATAATGACTTTGCCCAGCAATTGTAATGACTTTGCAAACCACTGTTAATCACTTATCTGACCTATAGAAATGACTTTGCATAACAATTGTAATGACTCTGCCCAAAAATTGTAATAACCTTGCAAAACTCTGTTTATCACTTATTCGACCTCTAAAAATGACTTTTCCCAACAATTTTAATTACTTTGCCCAACGATTGAAATGACTTTTCTAACCACTGTTAATCACTTATCTGACCTCTAAAAATTTTTTTGCCCAACAATTGTAATGACTTTGTTCAACAATTGTAATGACTTTGCCGACCACTGTTAATCACTTATCTGACCCTTAATATTGACTTTGCCCAGCAATTGTAATGACTTTGTTCAACAATTGAAATGACATTGCCAACCACTGTTAATCACTTATCTGACCTATTGAAATGACTTTGCCCAACAATTGTAATGACTTTGCCAACCACTGTTAATCACTTATCTGACCCTTAATAATGACTTTGCCCAGCAATTGTAATGACTTTGTTCAACAATTGTAATGACTTTGCCAACCACTGTTAATCACTCATCTGACCTATAGAAATGACTTTGCCCAGCAATTGTAATGACTTTGCCAACCACTGTTAATCACTTATCTGACCTATTGAAATGACTTTGCCCAACAATTGTAATGACTTTGCCGACCACTGTTAATCACTTATCTGACCCTTAATAATGACTTTGCCCAGCAATTGTAATGACTTTGCGTAACAATTGTAATGACTTTGCCAACAAATAAAAATCAGTTTTCCTAACTCTTATAATGACTTTGCCCAGCAATTGTAATGACTTTGCCAACCACTGTTAATCACTTATCTGACCTATAGAAATGACTTTGCCAACCACTGTTAATCACTTATCTGACCTATAGAAATGACTTTGCCCAACAATTGTAATGACTTTGCCAACCACTGTTAATCACTTATCTGACCCTTAATAATGACTTTGCCCAGCAATTGAAATGACTTTGTTCAACAATTGTAATGACTTTGCCAACCACTGTTAATCACTTATCTGACCTATTGAAATGACTTTGCCCAACAATTGTAATGACTTTACCAACAAATAAAAATCAGTTTTCCGACCTCTTATAATGTCTTTGCCCAGCAATTGTAATGACTTTGCAAACCACTGTTAATCACTTATCTGACCTATAGAAATGACTTTGCACAACAATTGTAATGGCTTTGCCGACCACTGTTTATCACTTATCAGACCTCTAAAAATGACTTTGCCCAACAATTGTAACGACTTTGCCAACAAATAAAAATCAGTTTTCCGACCTCTTATAATGTCTTTGCCCAGCAATTGTAATGACTTTGCAAACCACTGTTAATCACTTATCTGACCTATAGAAATGACTTTGCAAAACAATTGTAATGACTCTGCCCAAAAATTGTAATAATTTTGCAAAACTCTGTTTAACACTTATTCGACCTCTAAAAATTACTTTTCCCACCAATTTTAATGACTTTGCCCAACGATTGAAATGACTTTGCTAACCACTGTTAATCACTTATCTGACCTCTAAAAATAACTTTGCCCAACAATTGTAATGACTTTGCCGACCACTGTTAATCACTTATCTGACCCTTAATAATGACTTTGCCCAGCAATTGAAATGACTTTGTTCAACAATTGTAATGACTTTGCCAACCACTGTTAATCACTTATCTGACCTATAGAAATGACTTTGCCCAACAATTGTAATGACTTACCCCAAAAATTGTAATAAATTTGCCCACCTCTGTTTATGACTTATCTGACCACTAAAAATGACTTTGCCTAACAATTGTAAAGACTTTGCAAAACTATTGTAATTACTTATCCGACCCCTATAAATGACTGTGTTCAACAATTGTAATGACTTTGCCAATTACTGTTAATCACTTATCCGACCTCTAAAAATCACTTTGCCCAACAAATGTAATGACTTTGCCCAACAATTGTAAAGTCTTTGCCAACCACTTTGAATCTTTTATCCGACCTCTAAAAATCATTTTGCACAACAATTGTAATGTCTTTTCCAACCACCGGAAATCACTACTCCGACCACTCATAATGACTTTGCACAGCAATTCAAATGACTTTGCCAACCACTGTTAATCACTAATCCGACCCCTACAAATGACTTTGCCCAACAATTGGAATGACTTTGCAAAACAATTGTAATGACTTATCCGACCCCTAAAAATGACTTTGCCCAACAATTGTAATGACTTTGCCCAACAATTGAAATGACTGTGTTCAACAATTGTAATGACTTTGCCGACCACTGTTAATCACTTATCTGACCTCTAAAAATGATTTTGTCCACAATTGTTGTGACTTTGCCAATCACTTTTTATCACTTTTCCGACCTCTAAAAATCACTTTGCCCAACAAATGTAATGACTTTGCCAACAAATAAAAATCAGTTTTCCGACCTCTTATAATGACTTTGCCCAGCAATTGTAATGACTTTGCCAACCACTGTTAATCACTTATCTGACCTATAGAAATGACTTTGCCTAACCATTGTAATGACTTACCCCAACAATTGTAATAAATTTGCCAACTTCTGTTTATCACTCATCTGACCACTAAAATTGACTTTGCCTATCAATTGTAAAGACTTTGCAAAACTATTGTAATTAGTTATCCGACCCCTATAAATGACTGTGTTCCACAATTGAATAACTTTGCCAATCACCGTTAATCACTTATCCGACCTCTAAAAATCACTTTGCCCAACAAATGTAATGACTTTGCCCAACAATTGTAAAGTCTTTGCCAACCACTTTAAATCTTTTATCCGACCTCTAAAAATCACTTTGCCCAACAATTGAAATGACTCTGCCCAAAATTTGTAATACCTTTGCAAAACTCTGTTTATCACTTATCCGACCTCTAAAAATGACTTTGCCCAACAAATGTAATGACTTTGCCGAACACCGTTAATCACTTATCAGACCTCTAAAAATTACTTTGCCCAATAATTGTTATGACTTTTCACAACAAATGTAATAACTTTGCCTAACAATTGAAATCACTTATCCGACCACTAAAAATGACTTTGCCCGACAATTGTAATGACCTTGCCCAGCAATTGTAATGACTTTGCCGAACACCGTCAAGAAGTCCTTAGGACGGTCAAGAAGTCCTTAGGACGGTCAAGAAGTCCTTAGGATGGTCAAAAAGTCCTTGGGACGGTCAGGAAGACCTTGGGACGGTCAGGAAGACCTTAGGACGATCAAGAAGTCCTTGGGACGGTCAGGAAGACCTTAGGACGATCAAGAAGTCCTTATGACGGGCAGGAAGTCCTTGAGACCGCAGGAAGTCCTTAGGACGGACAAGAAGTCCTTAGGACGGTAAAGAAGTCCTTAGGACGGTAAAGAAGTCCTTAGGACGGTCAAGAAGTCCTTAGGACGGTAAAAAAGTCCTTTTGACGGTCAAGAAGTCCTTATGACGGTCAAGAAGTCCTTGGGACGGTTAAGAAGTCCCTAGGACGGTCAAGAAGTACTTAGGACGGTAAAGAAGTCCTTGGGACGGTCAGGAAGTCCTTAGGATAGTCAAAAAGTCCTTAGAACGGTCAAGAAGTCCTTGGGACGGTCAGGAAGACCTTAGGACGGTCAAGAAGTCCTTGGGATGGGCAGGAAGTCCTTGGGACCGCAGGAAGTCCTTAGGACGGACAAGAAGTTCTTAGGACGGTCAAGAAGTCCTTAGGACGGTCAAGAAGTCCTTGGGACGGTCAGGAAGTCCTTAGGACGGTCAAGAAGTCCTTAGGACGGTCAAGAAGTCCTTAGGATGGTCAAAAAGTCCTTAGGACGGTCAAGAAGTCCTTGGGACGGTCAGGAAGACTTTAGGACGGTCAAGAAGTCCTTAGGACGGTAAAGAAAACCTAAGGACGGTCAAGAAGTCCTTGGGACGGTCAAGAAGTCCTTGGGACGGTCAAGAAGTCCTTGGGACGGTCAAGAAGTCCTTGGAACGGTCAGGAAGTCCTTAGGACGGTCAAGAAGTCCTTGGGACGGTCAGGAAGTCCTTAGGACGGTAAAGAAGTCTTTAGGACGGTCAAGAAGTCATTGGTACGGTCAGGAAGTCCTTAGGACGGTAAAGAAGTCCTTAGGCCGGTCAAGAAGTCCTTAGGACGGTCAAGAAGTCCTTAGGACGGTCAAGAAGTCCTTAGGACGGTCAAGAAGTCCTTGGGACGGTCAAGAAGTCCTTAGGACGGTCAAGAAGTCCTTAGGACGGTCAAGAAGTCCTTGGGACGGACAGGAAGTCCTTGGGACCGCAGGAAGTCCCTAGGACGGACAAGAAGTTCTTAGGACGGTCAAGAAGTCTGACTATTGTAATGACTTTGCCGACCACTGTTAATCACTTATCTGACCCTTAATATTGACTTTGCCCAGCAATTGTAATGACTTTGTTCAACAATTGAAATGACATTGCCAACCACTGTTAATCACTTATCTGACCTATTGAAATGACTTTGCCCAACAATTGTAATGACTTTGCCAACCACTGTTAATCACTTATCTGACCCTTAATAATGACTTTGCCCAGCAATTGTAATGACTTTGTTCAACAATTGTAATGACTTTGCCAACCACTGTTAATCACTCATCTGACCTATAGAAATGACTTTGCCCAGCAATTGTAATGACTTTGCCAACCACTGTTAATCACTTATCTGACCTATTGAAATGACTTTGCCCAACAATTGTAATGACTTTGCCGACCACTGTTAATCACTTATCTGACCCTTAATAATGACTTTGCCCAGCAATTGTAATGACTTTGCGTAACAATTGTAATGACTTTGCCAACAAATAAAAATCAGTTTTCCTAACTCTTATAATGACTTTGCCCAGCAATTGTAATGACTTTGCCAACCACTGTTAATCACTTATCTGACCTATAGAAATGACTTTGCCAACCACTGTTAATCACTTATCTGACCTATAGAAATGACTTTGCCCAACAATTGTAATGACTTTGCCAACCACTGTTAATCACTTATCTGACCCTTAATAATGACTTTGCCCAGCAATTGAAATGACTTTGTTCAACAATTGTAATGACTTTGCCAACCACTGTTAATCACTTATCTGACCTATTGAAATGACTTTGCCCAACAATTGTAATGACTTTACCAACAAATAAAAATCAGTTTTCCGACCTCTTATAATGTCTTTGCCCAGCAATTGTAATGACTTTGCAAACCACTGTTAATCACTTATCTGACCTATAGAAATGACTTTGCACAACAATTGTAATGGCTTTGCCGACCACTGTTTATCACTTATCAGACCTCTAAAAATGACTTTGCCCAACAATTGTAACGACTTTGCCAACAAATAAAAATCAGTTTTCCGACCTCTTATAATGTCTTTGCCCAGCAATTGTAATGACTTTGCAAACCACTGTTAATCACTTATCTGACCTATAGAAATGACTTTGCAAAACAATTGTAATGACTCTGCCCAAAAATTGTAATAATTTTGCAAAACTCTGTTTAACACTTATTCGACCTCTAAAAATGACTTTTCCCACCAATTTTAATGACTTTGCCCAACGATTGAAATGACTTTGCTAACCACTGTTAATCACTTATCTGACCTCTAAAAATAACTTTGCCCAACAATTGTAATGACTTTGCCGACCACTGTTAATCACTTATCTGACCCTTAATAATGACTTTGCCCAGCAATTGAAATGACTTTGTTCAACAATTGTAATGACTTTGCCAACCACTGTTAATCACTTATCTGACCTATAGAAATGACTTTGCCCAACAATTGTAATGACTTACCCCAAAAATTGTAATAAATTTGCCCACCTCTGTTTATGACTTATCTGACCACTAAAAATGACTTTGCCTAACAATTGTAAAGACTTTGCAAAACTATTGTAATTACTTATCCGACCCCTATAAATGACTGTGTTCAACAATTGTAATGACTTTGCCAATTACTGTTAATCACTTATCCGACCTCTAAAAATCACTTTGCCCAACAAATGTAATGACTTTGCCCAACAATTGTAAAGTCTTTGCCAACCACTTTGAATCTTTTATCCGACCTCTAAAAATCATTTTGCACAACAATTGTAATGTCTTTTCCAACCACCGGAAATCACTACTCCGACCACTCATAATGACTTTGCACAGCAATTCAAATGACTTTGCCAACCACTGTTAATCACTAATCCGACCCCTACAAATGACTTTGCCCAACAATTGGAATGACTTTGCAAAACAATTGTAATGACTTATCCGACCCCTAAAAATGACTTTGCCCAACAATTGTAATGACTTTGCCCAACAATTGAAATGACTGTGTTCAACAATTGTAATGACTTTGCCGACCACTGTTAATCACTTATCTGACCTCTAAAAATGATTTTGTCCACAATTGTTGTGACTTTGCCAATCACTTTTTATCACTTTTCCGACCTCTAAAAATCACTTTGCCCAACAAATGTAATGACTTTGCCAACAAATAAAAATCAGTTTTCCGACCTCTTATAATGACTTTGCCCAGCAATTGTAATGACTTTGCCAACCACTGTTAATCACTTATCTGACCTATAGAAATGACTTTGCCTAACCATTGTAATGACTTACCCCAACAATTGTAATAAATTTGCCAACTTCTGTTTATCACTCATCTGACCACTAAAATTGACTTTGCCTATCAATTGTAAAGACTTTGCAAAACTATTGTAATTAGTTATCCGACCCCTATAAATGACTGTGTTCCACAATTGAATAACTTTGCCAATCACCGTTAATCACTTATCCGACCTCTAAAAATCACTTTGCCCAACAAATGTAATGACTTTGCCCAACAATTGTAAAGTCTTTGCCAACCACTTTAAATCTTTTATCCGACCTCTAAAAATCACTTTGCCCAACAATTGAAATGACTCTGCCCAAAATTTGTAATACCTTTGCAAAACTCTGTTTATCACTTATCCGACCTCTAAAAATGACTTTGCCCAACAAATGTAATGACTTTGCCGAACACCGTTAATCACTTATCAGACCTCTAAAAATTACTTTGCCCAATAATTGTTATGACTTTTCACAACAAATGTAATAACTTTGCCTAACAATTGAAATCACTTATCCGACCACTAAAAATGACTTTGCCCGACAATTGTAATGACCTTGCCCAGCAATTGTAATGACTTTGCCGAACACCGTCAAGAAGTCCTTAGGACGGTCAAGAAGTCCTTAGGACGGTCAAGAAGTCCTTAGGATGGTCAAAAAGTCCTTAGGACGGTCAAGAAGTCCTTGGGACGGTCAGGAAGACCTTAGGACGATCAAGAAGTCCTTGGGACGGTCAGGAAGACCTTAGGACGATCAAGAAGTCCTTATGACGGGCAGGAAGTCCTTGAGACCGCAGGAAGTCCTTAGGACGGACAAGAAGTCCTTAGGACGGTAAAGAAGTCCTTAGGACGGTAAAGAAGTCCTTAGGACGGTCAAGAAGTCCTTAGGACGGTAAAAAAGTCCTTAAGACGGTCAAGAAAACCTTATGACGGTCAAGAAGTCCTTGGGACGGTTAAGAAGTCCCTAGGACGGTCAAGAAGTACTTAGGACGGTAAAGAAGTCCTTGGGACGGTCAGGAAGTCCTTAGGATAGTCAAAAAGTCCTTAGAACGGTCAAGAAGTCCTTGGGACGGTCAGGAAGACCTTAGGACGGTCAAGAAGTCCTTGGGATGGGCAGGAAGTCCTTGGGACCGCAGGAAGTCCTTAGGACGGACAAGAAGTTCTTAGGACGGTCAAGAAGTCCTTAGGACGGTCAAGAAGTCCTTGGGACGGTCAGGAAGTCCTTAGGACGGTCAAGAAGTCCTTAGGACGGTCAAGAAGTCCTTAGGATGGTCAAAAAGTCCTTAGGACGGTCAAGAAGTCCTTGGGACGGTCAGGAAGACTTTAGGACGGTCAAGAAGTCCTTAGGACGGTAAAGAAAACCTAAGGACGGTCAAGAAGTCCTTGGGACGGTCAAGAAGTCCTTGGGACGGTCAAGAAGTCCTTGGGACGGTCAAGAAGTCCTTGGAACGGTCAGGAAGTCCTTAGGACGGTCAAGAAGTCCTTGGGACGGTCAGGAAGTCCTTAGGACGGTAAAGAAGTCTTTAGGACGGTCAAGAAGTCATTGGTACGGTCAGGAAGTCCTTAGGACGGTAAAGAAGTCCTTAGGCCGGTCAAGAAGTCCTTAGGACGGTCAAGAAGTCCTTAGGACGGTCAAGAAGTCCTTAGGACGGTCAAGAAGTCCTTGGGACGGTCAAGAAGTCCTTAGGACGGTCAAGAAGTCCTTAGGACGGTCAAGAAGTCCTTTGGACGGGCAGGAAGTCCTTGGGACCGCAGGAAGTCCCTAGGACGGACAAGAAGTTCTTAGGACGGTCAAGAAGTCCTTAGGACGGTCAAGAAGTCCTTGGGACGGTCAGGAAGTCCTAAGGACGGTCAAGAAGTCCTTAGGACGGTCAAGAAGTCCTTAGGATGGTCAAAAAGTCCTTAATTCGGTCAAGAAGTCCTTGGGAATGTCAGGAAGACCTTAGGACGGTCAAGAAGTCCTTAGGACGGTCAAGAAGTCCTTGGGACGGTCAAGAAAACCTTAGGACGGTCAAGAAGTCCTTGGGACGGTTAAGAAGTCCTTAGGACGGTCAAGAAGTACTTAGGACGGTAAAGAAGTCCTTGGGACGGTCAGGAAGACCTTAGGACGGTCAAGAAGTCCTTAGGACGGTCAAGAAGTCCTTGGGACGGTCAAGAAGTCCTTAGGACGGTAAAGAAGTCCTTAGGACGGTCAAGAAGTCCTTAGGACGGTCAAGAAGTCCTTAGGACGGTCAAGAAGTCCTTGGAACGGTCAAAGAGTCCTTAGGACGGTCAAGAAGTCCTTGGAACGGTCAAAGAGTCCTTAGGACGGTCAAGAAGTCCTTGGGATGGTCAAAAAGTCCTTAATTCGGTCAAGAAGTCCTTGGGAATGTCAGGAAGACCTTAGGACGGTCAAGAAGTCCTTAGGACGGTCAAGAAGTCCTTGGGACGGTCAAGAAAACCTTAGGACGGTCAAGAAGTCCTTGGGACGGTTAAGAAGTCCTTAGGACGGTCAAGAAGTACTTAGGACGGTAAAGAAGTCCTTGGGACGGTCAGGAAGACCTTAGGACGGTCAAGAAGTCCTTAGGACGGTCAAGAAGTCCTTGGGACGGTCAGGAAGTCCTTAGGACGGTAAAGAAGTCCTTAGGACGGTCAAGAAGTCCTTAGGACGGTCAAGAAGTCCTTAGGACGGTCAAGAAGTCCTTGGAACGGTCAAAGAGTCCTTAGGACGGTCAAGAAGTCCTTGGGACGGTCAAGAAGTCCTTGGGACGGTCAAGAAGTCCTTGGGACGGTCAAGAAGTCCTTGGGACGGTCAAGAAGTCCTTGGGACGGTCAAGAAGTCCTTAGGATGGTCAAGAAGTCCTTAGGATGGTCAAAAAGTACTTAGGACGGTAAAGAAGTCCTTGGGACGGTCAGGAAGACCTTAGGACGGTCAAGAAGTCCTTAGGTCGGTCAAGAAGTCCTTGGGACGGTCAAGAAGTCCTTAGGACGGTCAAGAAGTCCTTAGGACGGTCAAGAAGTCCTTAGGACGGTCAAGAAGTCCTTGGAACGGTCAAAGAGTCCTTAGGACGGTCAAGAAGTCCTTGGGACGGTCAGGAAGTCCTTAGGACGGTAAAGAAGTCCTTAGGACGGTCAAGAAGTCCTTTGGACGGTCAAGAAGTCCTTAGGACGGTCAAGAAGTCCTTAGGACGGTCAAGAAGTCCTTAGGACGGTCAAGAAGTACTTAGGACGGTAAAGAAGTCCTTGGGACGGTCAGGAAGACCTTAGGACGGTCAAGAAGTCCTTAGGACGGTCAAGAAGTCCTTGGGACGGTCAGGAAGTCCTTAGGACGGTAAAGAAGTCCTTAGGACGGTCAAGAAGTCCTTAGGACGGTCAAGAAGTCCTTAGGACGGTCAAGAAGTCCTTGGAACGGTCAAAGAGTCCTTAGGACGGTCAAAGAGTCCTTAAGACGGTCAAGAAGTCCTTGGGACGGTCAAGAAGTCCTTAGGACGGTAAAGAAGTCCTTAGGACGGTCAAGAAGTCCTTAGGACGGTCAAGAAGTCCTTAGGACGGTCAAGAAGTCCTTAGGACGGTCAAGAAGTCCTTAGGACGGTCAAGAAGTACTTAGGACGGTAAAGAAGTCCTTGGGACGGTCAGGAAGACCTTAGGACGGTCAAGAAGTCCTTAGGACGGTCAAGAAGTCCTTGGGACGGTCAGGAAGTCCTTAGGACGGTAAAGAAGTCCTTAGGACGGTCAAGAAGTCCTTAGGACGGTCAAGAAGTCCTTAGGACGGTCAAGAAGTCCTTGGAACGGTCAAAGAGTCCTTAGGACGGTCAAGAAGTCCTTAGGACGGTCAAGAAGTCCTTGGGACGGTCAAGAAGTCCTTAGGACGGTAAAGAAGTCCTTAGGACGGTCAAGAAGTCCTTAGGACGGTCAAGAAGTCCTTAGGACGGTCAAGAAGTCCTTGGAACGGTCAAAGAGTCCTTAGGACGGTAAAGAAGTCCTTAGGACGGTCAAGAAGTCCTTAGGACGGTCAAGAAGTCCTTAGGACGGTCAAGAAGTCCTTGGAACGGTCAAAGAGTCCTTAGGACGGTCAAGAAGTCCTTGGGACGGTCAAGAAGTCCTTGGGACGGTCAAGAAGTCCTTGGGACGGTCAAGAAGTCCTTGGGACGGTCAAGAAGTCCTTGGGACGGTCAAGAAGTCCTTGGGACGGTCAGGAAGTCCTTAGGACGGTCAAGAAGTCCTTAGGACGGTCAAGAAGTCCTTAGGATGGTCAAGAAGTCCTTAGGATGGTCAAAAAGTACTTAGGACGGTAAAGAAGTCCTTGGGACGGTCAGGAAGACCTTAGGACGGTCAAGAAGTCCTTAGGTCGGTCAAGAAGTCCTTGGGACGGTCAAGAAGTCCTTAGGACGGTCAAGAAGTCCTTAGGACGGTCAAGAAGTCCTTAGGACGGTCAAGAAGTCCTTGGAACGGTCAAAGAGTCCTTAGGACGGTCAAGAAGTCCTTGGGACGGTCAGGAAGTCCTTAGGACGGTAAAGAAGTCCTTAGGACGGTCAAGAAGTCCTTTGGACGGTCAAGAAGTCCTTAGGACGGTCAAGAAGTCCTTAGGACGGTCAAGAAGTCCTTAGGACGGTCAAGAAGTCCTTAGGACGGTCAAGAAGTCCTTAGGACGGTCAAGAAGTCCTTGGGACGGTCAAGAAGTCCTTGGGACGGTCAAGAAGTCCTTGGGACGGTCAGGAAGTCCTTAGGACGGTCAAGAAGTCTTAGGACGGTCAAGAAGTCCTTAGGATGGTCAAGAAGTCCTTAGGATGGTCAAAAAGTCATTGGGACGGTCAGGAAGACCTTAGGACGGTCAAGAAGTCCTTAGGACGGTCAAGAAGTCCTTGGGACGGTCAAGAAAACCTTAGGACGGTCAGGAAGACCTTAGGACGGTCAAGAAGTCCTTGGGACGGTCAAGATCATTGGGAGGGACGGTCAGGAAAGTCCTTAGGACGGTCAAGAAGTCCTTGGGACGGTCAGGAAGTCCTTAGGACGGTAAAGAAGTCTTTAGGACGGTCAAGAAGTCCTTGGGACGGTCAAGAAGTCCTTAGGACGGTCAAGAATTCCTTAGGACGGTCAAGAAGTCCTTAGGACGGTCAAGAAGTCCTTGGAACGGTCAAAGAGTCCTTAAGACGGTCAAGAAGTCCTTGGGACGGTCAGGAAGTCCTTAGGACGGTAAAGAAGTCCTTAGGACGGTCAAGAAGTCCTTGGGACGGTCAGGAAGTCCTTAGGACCGTCAAGAAGTCCTTGGGACGGTCAGGAAGACTTTAGGACGGTCAAGAAAGTACCTAAGGACGGTCAAGAAGTCCTTGGGACGGGTAAAGAAAACCTTAGGACGGTCAAGAAGTCCTTGGGACGGTCAAGAAGTCCTTGGGACGGTCAAGAAGTCCTTGGGACGGTCAAGAAGTCCTTGGAACGGTCAGGAAGTCCTTAGGACGGTCAAGAAGTCCTTGGGACGGTCAGGAAGTCCTTAGGACGGTAAAGAAGTCTTTAGGACGGTCAAGAAGTCCTTGGTACGGTCAGGAAGTCCTTAGGACGGTAAAGAAGTCCTTAGGACGGTCAAGAAGTCCTTAGGACGGTCAAGAAGTCCTTAGGACGGTCAAGAAGTCCTTGGGACGGTCAAGAAGTCCTTAGGACGGTCAAGATGTCCTTGGGATGGTCAAAAAGTCCTTGGGACGGTCAGGAAGACCTTAGGACGGTCAAGAAGTCCTTAAGACGGTCAAGAAGTCCTTGGGACGGTCAAGAAAACCTTAAGACGGTCAAGAAGTCCTTGGGACGGTCAAGAAGTCCTTGGGACGGTCAAGAAGTCCTTGGGACGGTCAGGAAGTCCTTAGGACGGTCAAGAAGTCCTTGGGACGGTCAGGAAGTCCTTAGGACGGTAAAGAAGTCTTTAGGACGGTCAAGAAGTCCTTGGGACGGTCAAGAAGTCCTTAGGACGGTGAAGAATTGCTTAGGACGGTCAAGAAGTCCTTAGGACGGTCAAGAAGTCCTTGGAACGGTCAAAGAGTCCTTAAGACGGTCAAGAAGTCCTTGGGACGGGCAGGAAGTCCTTGGGACCGCAAGAAGTCCTTGGGACGGACAAGAAGTTCTTAGGACGGTCAAGAAGTCCTTAGGACGGTCAAGATGTCCTTGGGACGGGCAGGAAGTCCTTGGGACCGCAAGAAGTCCTTGGGACGGACAAGAAGTTCTTAGGACGGTCAAGAAGTCCTTAGGACGGTCAAGAAGTCCTTGGGACGGTCAGGAAGTCCTTAGGACGGTCAAGAAGTCCTTAGGACGGTCAAGAAGTCCTTAGGATGGTCAAAAAGTCCTTGGGACGGTCAGGAAGACCTTAGGACCGTCAAGAAGTCCTTGGGACGGTCAGGAAGACCTTGGATCGGTCAAAGAGTCCTTAAGACGGTCAAGAAGTCCTTGGGACGGTCAGGAAGTCCTTAGGACGGTCAAGAAGTCCTTGGGACGGTCAAGAAGTCCTTAGGACGGTCAAGAATTCCTTAGGACGGTCAAGAAGTCATTAGGACGGTCAAGAAGTCCTTGGATCGGTCAAAGAGTCCTTAAGACGGTCAAGAAGTCCTTGGGACGGTCAGGAAGTCCTTAGGACGGTAAAGAAGTCCTTAGGACGGTCAAGAAGTCCTTGGGACGGTCAGGAAGTCCTTAGGACCGTCAAGAAGTCCTTGGGACGGTCAGGAAGACTTTAGGACGGTCAAGAAGTCCTAAGGACGGTCAAGAAGTCCTTGGGACGGTAAAGAAAACCTTAGGACGGTCAAGAAGTCCTTGGGACGGTCAAGAAGTCCTTGGGACGGTCAAGAAGTCCTTGGGACGGTCAAGAAGTCCTTGGAACGGTCAGGAATTCCTTAGGACGGTCAAGAAGTCCTTGGGACGGTCAGGAAGTCCTTAGGACGGTAAAGAAGTCTTTAGGACGGTCAAGAAGTCCTTGGTACGGTCAGGAAGTCCTTAGGACGGTAAGAAGTCCTTAGGACGGTCAAGAAGTCCTTAGGACGGTCAAGAAAGTCCTAGAACGGTAAGGAAGTCCTTTGGGACGGTCAAAGAAGTCCTTAGGACGGTCAAGATGTCCTTGGGATGGTCAAAAAGTCCTTGGGACGGTCAGGAAGACCTTAGGACGGTCAAGAAGTCCTTAGGACGGTCAAGAAGTCCTTGGGACGGTCAAGAAAACCTTTAGACGGTCAAGAAGTCCTTGGGACGGTCAAGAAGTCCTTGGGACGGTCAAGAAGTCCTTGGGACGGTCAGGAAGTCCTTAGGACGGTCAAGACAAGTCCTTGGGACGGTCAGGAAGTCCTTCGGACGGTAAAGACGTCTTTAGGACGGTCAAGAAGTCCTTGGGACGGTCAAGAAGTCCTTAGGGACGGTGAAGAATTGCTTAGGACGGTCAAGAAGTCCTTAGGACGGTCAAGAAGTCCTTGGAACCGGTCAAAGAGTCCTTAAGACGGTCAAGAAGTCCTTGGGACGGGCAGGAAGTCATGGGACCGCAAGAAGTCCTTGGACGGACAAGAAGTTCTTAGGACGGTCAAGAAGTCCTTAGGACGGTCAAGAGTCCTTGGGACGGCAGGAAGTCCTTGGGACCGCAAGAAGTCCTTGGGACGGACAGGAAGTTCTTAGGACGGTCAAGAAGTCCTTAGGACGGTCAAGAAGTCCTTGGGGACGGTCAGAAGTCCTTAGGACGGTCAAGAAGTCCTTAGGACGGTCAAGAGTCCT